>RWGY01000541.1:0-102976 GCA_007726485.1 Eragrostis curvula
TTTTAGATTTTAATACAATTCCCTTTCATTCGATTTTATTTTAATGTACCCTTATGTTGGGCTGTAGTTGGTAATGGCCCATGTAAACTTTTGATAATTCCTAAAAAATCTCATAGCCCATTCATTCATGGTTTTGATGAAGTAAGGAATTGCAATAGGTTTCTTTTGCATGATACCGAAATATGTAAAATATAGTACATAGACATAAAGTTCCTCACTATTACTCTTGGTAATTTTGCAGTTTTTGTTATTTTGTCTTATGAGCTAGACTCACAACCAGACTTGCTCAAAAGTGGCGTACTGATTTATTTTTTTTGCTAAATTATTGGACTTTTTTACTGTACCTTGATCCCAACTTTTGTCGATCATCTACTTCTCCTTTCCTCCCTTTCTGAATTCCTTTGGTTCTGTAGTGCCTGGCTATTGATCCCTTGGCGTAGGGGCCTTCCCAGAGAACGGCCCCTTCAGGCCGAGCGGGAGGTGCTGGTGAGGAATGTTACAGCCATGGCCCATAAGTGCATCCTCTTTACCTTTTCTTACTGCAGATGCTTTGCATGCTGCTCATTCCAATTTTCTTGACTCTTTTTCATGGCCCAAGAAAGTTGCACTTGTAGCTTTGTTTTATGTGATAGTATGGTGTAAGTAATGGTGTTCTCTGGAAAATTAATGCAGAGGCCAATGTGATATACTCCTACTCTGCTGAGCTGCTTATTACCAGGTGTGGACGACAAGATGACAGGTACTGAATTTTCCCGAGGTTTATGTTCTTTTTGTTTAGGGATTTTTGTCCACAGGACATTGCTAAATTGGGGTTTTGTCTCATAGACACATTTGTTGATTTTGTCTCTTGGGCACCAACAAAATGTGAATTTATCTGCAGGGCACTACACCGAATAATAAAGACAGTTTAATAGGAAATAGCTTTACTGCCCTTCTTCTTCCCTAGATCGGTGGGCGCAGCCTCCTCCCGTAGCCAGCCCATCTTACAAGTGGTCCATACCAAATTCCTTCAAGCAGCTTTATGCTTACTCATGTAAAATGGAGCTGTTTCTACCATCGTATGATTAGAAGTGACTTTTCAACAAGTAGTTGTGTTAGGAAGTTGCTTTTCGGAATTTTTAGAGAGGCTATTTTTTGGTCGTAGCCCGTTAATGTAGACAGTGTTAATCTATTATTAAGGGTCGTACAATGGATTTGTCAATGTAAGACAGTGCAAATTGAAGAAAACCCCGGTACTGGACATGCATATAAATAAGTGTCCCCATTTTTTTTTCATTTAGCTCTGAAGACGAATTCTGAAGGTACTGTAAATGTTCAAATGGTGCACTGCAGAAACTCCAAACATTGGAATGGCTAATTCGTTATTCGGACAACAGGGTATGCTTCATATTCATAAGGAGACATCTCTGAAATTCAGTTCGTTCTGCTACCCCTGTCTTCAGATTCATCCCACGCGACGCCGCGCGCCCATTTTTCTCCGCCTTCTTCTGTTCCTGGTTGATGACGGTAGTCTTCTCTGTCTACATGATTTCTGTTCTCGGCTTGTTCCGTGTCTCTCTGCTCTTTAGCTACTGTCAGTGCAATCCGGTGTGCGTTCCGGGTTTTAGTGTGGCGCTTGTATCTGTCTTGACTCTCTTAAAAAAAAAAGTGATATTGGCATCCAGCTGTGCTTGAATGGTGTGAACTAAGCTAGTTTAGACACATGAACTGTATGTACATTGTGCAACCCATGACTTTAGATACATGTAGCCTTGTAACTAGTAAGGATCACAAGATACGTCAAGTTGTCGTGAAATCATATGAGTTGCTATTCACTTTATTTCGCTCGTTCACGGCATGTTGATCCGTCACTCGATTTACAGTACAGGAGGGGCGCACCGAGGGCAGAACACATAACTAAACCCTCCGAAGCAACGACGCGGCGTTGGACCGCCGGGTCGTCTCTGCCGCGGAGCACGCCGGCGCCTTCACGCCGGAAGCGTCGTGCGCCGCCACAGCATGTCCGGCGCCACGACCACCTGGACCGTGCGCCGGCGTTTCGCGTCCTCTGCTTCCCGGTACCCCCGCGTGGAGCTTGCGCTTCGTGGCCTCCATCTGCTTCGTGTCCTCGACGGAACCGCAGGACGAGGAGGGCAACCTGCAGGCGCCCGCCGGCGATGTGGTCTTGGCCTGCGGCGCAGGAGCCTTTTTCGAAGCTACCGTCTTGACACTGCAGCCTCTGCAGATAACGAGAGGCATCTTGTTGGGCTCGGCGATCTTCGCGGCCGTGACACGACCGCCGCCGACGGCGACGGGAGGAAGCATCTTCCTCGGGCACGTCGTCGGCTTCATCCCTTCCGCGTCATGGCCATTGCCGTGGCCGTTCGCTGCGTCCAGCGCTTGCATGGCGGCTATGGCCGTGCCGACCTCCGCCTCGACCGCCGCCCTCCCACCCCCGCACGACGTCGCGCGCGAGCCCGCGGACCCGCCCGGACCAGTGGCCCCTCGCCAGCGCTCCGATGGCCGCGACAAGCTCGCCAGACGCCAGCAACTCGACCTGCGTTCCCGCCGTCCGCAGCGTGACGAGCGACTCAGCCATCGCGTCGTCCAGCAGCCGGCAGATTCCTTCGGCCACGGCGTCGTCGGTGACGCAACAAAGAGCCTCCACGATCCGGTTCCGCGCGCTCTTGAACTCCCCTCGGGGACGCCGCCGACGGCGCGGGCGGCGGAGTCGATGGCGTCGTCGATTGTGGTCAAACGAGGCCAGGAACGGCTTCCAGCGTCGGAGCGCCATGGCGGGCGCGAGATCTGCCGTAGAAAGAGAGAGATATCGAGAGGGAGGAAGGAAGAAAGCGGCTTCAACATGCTCTCCCTGGTGGGCTTATATTAACGCCCCTTGGCGAGGCCAGTCCGAGCGCGGAAAGAAGCGTTGGCTTCACGCGCGACGTGGTCTCCGGGGAAAAGCAAAACAGAGTCGGATCCAGGGCAATTCAGCGCACGGTGTGATCTTGGCAGCTTGCTTCAGTTCCTCCTCGATGTTTCTCACCTCTCCAAGATCCTTCCTTCTTCAAGCCCTGCTCCGGCTCTCCTGTTCTGCGCGCCGCAGCTGCTTGCTTTGCGGACGGCTACGGCGAGTCTATGCATGCCTGTGCTGCTGTTAACATCCCTGTTGGGGCCGCGCCGTATCACCATGCTACACTACACCAAACACGAACACCAGCGCCGCCGCCCGCACACTCATGCGGCGTCCAGAGCTGCTCCGCGCAACCGTGCCGCGGCACTGGTCTCCGATGCACGGGTCCACTGAGCTGTGTCTTACACGAGGAGGGGCACCAGAAGCCAACAGCTGTGGCCCGTTGCCCCGCGGCACGAACATGGACACCGTTGTAACCGGGCAACTTAGACTCTTATTAGTTCTGTACGGCGCCGAGGAAGTTTTTGCTTGTATGTGCATCGTCCCGACACGAAACAGGCACACGGGGAGAACAGCAAAAGAGCATCTTGAAGGTCGTCCGTGGCCACCTTGTACATTGCTATCTCTCTGAATACATTGCTGTGTCTCTGAGTTCATGTCTCAACTAGTAAAGGCAGGGCAGCTCAAAACCAGAGAAAAAATAAAAAACAAGCTGACAGGATGCTGCTCAACGCTCCAAGACTGAAACGGACAATGCTATAAAAAAAATCTATATTAACAGGTGGCTCATTTGGAAGTTTATACATGCATTTATCCAACCCCGCGCTTGTGTTTCATGTTTCTACAGTGAAAACTCCATCTCAAGAAATTTATATCTATGGTTGCTTTTTACATGTCAAACTTGTCAAAATGTATTATATATGTCGTTGCTTACTTCATTTGCTGTAAAAATGCATTCTATGTCAGACGCTGTCAAAAATTGATTTCCATTATTTACAATAAAAATAAAAAATATTTTTGTTCTGAGGGGACACATGCCCCCTTGCATTCAAATCTGAACGTTCAAAATTATTTGTGTAGTTATGTTTTCAGATGTTCGAAACCACCAATTACCCCGTAGTAAATGATAGTACGATACAACATTTTCCCTTTGACCCTTCCAGATGGCATTCGACAAAGCTGTAACATGAGGAATTATGACGCTCGTGGCTAATTACTTTCGACAAAATTTTGAGAAGATAGTAAATCTCTGAATCATGCATCGGCAACACAATGGGAGTAGCTAGTTGTTCAGCCCAACGCCAAATTGAAGCTCGCTCTCGGCCTTAGATCCAACTCATAAGTGGCTATTAGCAAGTCTCATTCTATGGAGGCGCAAGCGAAGAGTAGCAGCACATACAACAGTGTAGTGTTGGCGACTTAGAAGCTCATATCTGATCCTTCGGCTCTCCCACCAGTCTCGGTGGCCTAAGGGTTCACCCTGCTTCATCATTGCAACCACACAAATCAAAAGCTTTGTTTCTTAAAGCATCAATGATTGTTAAGTATCTTTTGGCAAATTGGGCCTCCCCACCAACTTAAAATTGTGTCATGCTCCGACATTGTATACAATGGTTTGTAAGACATAAATTGAAAACAGCGCAAATAGAAGAATACGCCGGTACACGCATGTAAATGCATATGAAGAACTGCCCCCCATATCTCCTTTTTTTCCAGTCTCTGAATACGAATTCTTGAATCTAATGCAAACAATCAAATGATGACCCGCAGAAACTCGAATACCGGTGGATAAACATGAAACTGCTGGATCTCGGATGAAGAAAATGGATGATGTGCATCTTTTTGGGTTTATGGCTAAAATCTTCTAAATTTATATCCTGAGAAAATGGTAAACTTGTGGAAACTTACAGGCACTAAACATTTTTTTTCTTTGGGACAATTAAGAGGGTACGGTAGTTATATATATTCATCAGGAAATGCGTCTGCATTTCAGTTCGTTCTGCAACCGCTGCCTTCTGATTCATCAGAAGCGTCGCTGCAATTACAGCTGCAGGTTGTTACTGTCGGACGATGCAAATAGAGTGAAAACTCGGGCAACACTACGGGAAACCGGCAATATGCCGAGTGTAAAGTGATTTGCCGAGTGCCTTTTGTCGGGCACTCGGCAAATAGGCTATTTGCCGAGTGCCAACGCCGCAACTCTCGGCAAAAAAGGGACACTCGGCAAACCCATAGTTTGCTGAGTGCCGGTGGCCAGGCACTCGGCAAACATGGGGAGTTTGCTGAGTGCCAGACAGGTGGCACTCGGCAAACATAAAACACCCGGTAAACTTCCATTTGCCGAGCGCCACGTGTCCGGGCCCTCGGCAAACGTGTCACGTGCCACGCATGTTCCCACTCCGTTACGAAACAGGACGCGGCCGTCAATGTTTGCCGAGTGTCAGGCGTTAGCACTCGGCAAACTAGGGGATTTGCCGAGTGCCCCACCATGGCACTTGGCAAAAAATTTTTTTTTTTACCATTTTTGGCCTATTTTTTTTCCAAACATGAATGTATGTATGCATGTTACTTCATGTCCAAATTTGGTATTTTTCTCGATTCATTTGTTATATTTAAGTAAATTATTTAATTTAAAGTATTTATTGAAGATAATTCAAATTTGAACTACAAGTGATGGCAGACTTTAAAATTTAGTGACTTAAAAAATGATATTCATGTTCCTGAGTCCAATGTTAGGGTGTAACCATGAAATGAACGGAAAAATCACGCATCTTGTACATGAAATATGAGGTTGAACATGGGGTGAAATTGTATTTTTATTTTTATAAAACTCAAACGAAGTCTGAAAATTACGAGACTCGCACTGGTATCATGAAATTATACGTGGAGGCCATGGTAAATCGTAGAAAAAGTTTCTCAAAAGTTGTCACGTACGTTGTTTAGAAACCGGAGCTTCCACGAAGAAGATCCTTAGTGTTATGAAGTGTTCATATAGATTTCGAATCAAATTGATGGTCGCATTATGAATTCACGCTAAATCTTTTTTCCTAGTTAATAGAACATATGACATGTATCACTACAAAGTTTGGTGATTTTTTGAATTTGTTTGATATATATATATATTTTTTTAACTCCAGTTGGAAAATATTTGCCGAGTGCGCGGAGGAGACTCTCGGCAAACAATGGTTTGCCGAGTGCTACGATCTTTGCCGAGCACCTTGGATCGAGCACTCGGCAAACTTTTCATATATCCCCCGCCACGGCCGCCTTTTCTTTCTTCTTCCTTGTCCTTACCCGACGCGCCGCCACCCACACAGAGCAGCTCGCCGGACGCCGCCGCTTCCCTCCCCCGCTGCCGCGCCGCCCTCCGCCTCCTCCCCCGCTACCCGCGCCGCCTTCTGCCTCCTCCCCCGCAGCTCCGCGCGCCGCCTTCCGCCCTCCACCGCAGCGCCGCGCGCCGCCGCCCTCCACCGCTGCGCCGCGCGCAGCCTCCCCCTCTCCCTCCGCCTCCCCCTCCCCATCCGCCTCCCCCTTAGCCTCCCCCTCCCCCTCCCCCTCCCCCTCCACCGCAGCGCCGCGCGCCGCCGCCCTCCACCGCAGCGCCGCGCGCCGCCTCCCCCTCCCCCTCCCCCAGGACTGGCCCCCGCTCCCCGGGCCCGACGCCGCCGTCCCTGACGCCGGGGCCCGACGCCGCCGCCCCCGACGTCCTCCACCGGCCCCTGACGCCGCACCGCAGCCCTGCCCCCGACGTCCTCCCACTACACCATGTCCTAGCTTTCCCTACAGTGATGTGTTTGGCAAAGGGTATTTATAATTGACCCATTATCTGTTGGCAAATGTGTAAAAATTCACTGTCCCATTATCTGTCGGAAATAGTTTCAACAGGCAACATTTAAACTGTCGGCGTTGCACCCATCCAACAGAGAAAGTGTCGGCGTAGGTTTAACCACAATGTATCTGTCGGCAGAGAATCCTGAGCAACATTGCAAGTGTCGGGATAGCCCACTTTCAGTTAGCAGGCCGGCCGACGCCCATCGCAGCCCAATGGTAAACCCTAGGCGTCCCTGACTCTTGGTCGCTACCCTCCACAGTCCACACTTCACCCGCTGCCAGAAGAGAAAGCAGAACACGAGCTCTGCCCCCCTGGATCTGCGTCGTCGTCGACTGTCGATGGCCCGAGTGGTGCTGCCCCGATCTGCATCTCTGCCTGCTGCCGCTCGCTCAAGTCGTCAAGGTGAGCTTGTTCTTTTCTTTTCTTTTTCTTTTTCTTTTTCTGTTTTTGTTAATACTAAAATATGAAATAATTGCTTGTATGTTTTTTGTTTTTGTGAATAAATGAAATGGATTTCTTGTGAAATATGAAATGAATTATGAAATGAATTGCTTGTGAAATCAGGAATTGCTTGAAAATAGCTCCTTTGCTTGTATGTTGTGACATATTTACAAATGTGTTGGAAACTAGGAATATGAAAATATGTGCAAATGTTGAATTGCTTGAATGCAAATGTCTAATATGTGCAAATGTTGAATTGCTTGTATGCTAATGTTGAATGCGAAAATTGATGAAATTCTTCCATTTATTTGTATGGAATGAAATGGAAAATATGAGTAATTGTTGATGCTTTGTCATCAATTCGATGTGGTATCCGGCCATCGTGCCGTTGATTTAAATTGGATTGTGATTGCCGGCCATTGCGCCGTTGTTTCCTTGCAGGTTTTGGGAACCTCACCGTACAGGGGAGGTGCTGTCAAAATTTTGAATTGACGGCTTTATGTTTCTTTCTTTGCAGGATAGGAGAGGCTTTTCCACCGTCTTCCACTCGTCACTTTGCGGGACAACAAGGTGAGACATAAAAGACCCCCCCCCCCCCCCCCGCCCTTTTCCATTTCTGTTTGTAGGTAACGCGTAACCTAGTTAGCCGTCTCCCGTTCAAAATAGATACAGTTGGAGATATGCCCGAGGGTTGCATATCTATGACCGTATCTATTTCGAATTGTCCACGTTTCTTGGACAGCCCGAGGATGCGTAGATGGGGCTAGTTTCCATTGTCTATTCTGGTTTGAGACAGAGTTTCGGCCGCGCCTCCCTGTTGTTCTCCGGATACACAATCTCCCTCCCAGGACGTGTATTTGGAGAACAGCGGGGAGGTGCTGCCGAAATTCTGTCTCGGACCGGAGTAGACCTTGGAAACTAGCCCCATCTACGCATTGTCGGGTGGGATTAGGACCTATCTTCACCTATTAGACATTGTAGGCATCGTGTAGATGCCAATGAATTTTAAATTGCTCCCTCATATGATAGAAGATGGATGACCGTGAGTGAATGTACACGGGCCGCCCAAGGAAGGGTTCTGAAACATGTGAATGGGTTGACAAGACTCTTGCTTTCTTGAAACAAGCATTTACCAATGTCAGAAAAGGTGGAAAGACTTGGTGTCCCTGCAGCCGTTGCGACAACACAAGGGAGCAGACAGAGGCGGAGATGGGTTTGCATCTTGGTAACTATGGATTTACGCCAGGCTATACCCGGTGGGTCTACCATGGTGAAGCCCATTGATTGAGGAAGGAGGTCAGGTCATGAGACAACGTGTCGATGATTGTGATGCTGATGGCGGGGTAGGGGACATGTTACAGGACTATCAGGAAGCCCGGTTCCGTGAACAGCCTAGGGAGGAGGAGGAGGAGCCAGAGGAGTCCGCAAAGCGCTTCTATGACATGTTTGAAGCGTCACAGAAACCTCTTCACGGGCATACCAGGGTTTCAAAATTGGATGCCATTGCACGTCTAATGGCCGTGAAGTCCCAGCTTAGCTTGAGTCGAAACGCCTTCGATGTTATGTTGACAGTTGTTGCCAGCCTGCTTCCGGAAGGTCACATTCTGCCAATGAGCATGTATGAGGCACAGAAACTGCTTAGTGCACTTAAGATGCCATATGAGTAGATACATGCATGTCCGAAAGGATGCGTCTTATTCAGGAAAGAGCATGCAGAATCAAAATACTGTCCAAAGTGTGGGTCCTCTAGGTTCATGGAGGTAGACGCCGGTGATGGACAAAAAAGGCAGCTCACGGTACCCGTGAAGATCCTAAGGTACCTTCCGTTCTTACCGAGGATCCAACGGCTGTACATGACCGAGGAATCCGCAAAACAGATGATATGGCACAAACATGGAGTTCGATACAAGCCCGATAAGCTGGTACATCCATCTGATGGTAAAGCATGGCAACGATTCGATGAGATTCATGACATCAAAGCTCTAGAGGCTCGTAATGTACGTGTGGCCCTGGCAACAGATGGGTTCAATCCATATGGCATGGGGGCTGCCCCGTACAGTTGTTGGTCCATGTTCGTTATACCCCTCAATCTCCCTCCAGGCGTCATCTTTCAACGACAGAACATTTTCTTGTCGTTCCTGAAAACCCAGGGAGTAATATGTCTGTTTATATGGAGCCTCTGATTGATGATTTGGAACGTGCTTGGGAGGAAGGGGTATGGACATACGATAAGGTACAAAGACAAACTTCAGAATGTATGTTTGGTACTTCTACTCTCTGCATGACATGCCGGCGTATGGTTGTTTCTGTGGCTGAGGCGTTCACTCAAAGTTTCCTTACCCGGTATGCAAGCATCTTGTGAGGTGGATTTGGTTGAAGAAGGGTGGCAAGTTTTCTTCGTTCGAACAACACCGACAATTCCTCCCTCTTGACCATCCATTCAGAAGAGACAAAAAGAACTTTACGAAAGGTGTCCAAGTTCGCAACCCTCCACCGCAATTCGTGACAGGTGCGCAGGTGAGTGCTATGTTAGATGGTCTCAAGGTCGATGAAAAAAACGGTGGTTTTGTGGGATATGGTGAGCTACATGCCTTCACTCAGATCTGTGGCTTGTATAGGCTTTCGTATATGAAAGACCTTCTTCTTCCATATAACATTGACCTAATGCACGTTGAACATGGCATAGGCGTTCCACTTTTCGGAACAATCATGGACATTCCTGATAAGACAAGGGACAATGTTAAGACAAGAGTCGATCAAGCTACTTTGTGCAATCGACCAAAACTAGACATGGCGCCTCCTGCATCCGGCAAGTCATGGAGAAAACCTAAGGCGGATTTCGTCCTGACGAGGCCCCAAAGGAAGGAAGTACTAGAATGGTTCAAAACGTTAATGTTCCCTGATGGGTTTGCAGCGAATCTGAGTAGGGGAGTGAACTTGGCTACTATGCGAATCAACGGGGTCAAGACTCATGACTACCACATGTGGCTTGAGCGGCTTCTTCCCGTGATGGTTCGAGGCTATCTCCCTGATCATGTGTGGCAAGTGCTGGCAGAGTTGAGCTATTTCTTCCGCCAGCTTTGTGCTAAGGAGATATCACCTTCCGTGATTGCAGACATGGAAATAATGGCGCCTATGTTGCTCTGTAAGTTGGAGAAGATATTTCCACCAGGCTTGTTCACTCCGATGGTGCATATGATTTTGCACCTCCCGTATGAGGCTCGAATGGGGGGGCCTGTGCAGAACCGTTGGTGCTACCCAATTGAGCGGTGTCAAAAGGTTCTTCGAACGAAATGTAAAAATAAATGCAAAATTGAAGCTTCCATTGCAGAGGCACACGTTCTGGAGGAGGTGTCAAACTTCACAACAAAATACTATTCTGACAACCTTCCGAGTGTGCATTTTCCACCCCCTCGTTACAACGTTGACGAAAATAAATCGACCCTCAGCCTTTTCCAAGGGCAATACGGGCGCGGAGGTGAAGCGAGCAATAAGAACTTGACATATCCAGAGTGGCGCACTATCATGCTGTATGTGCTGACCAACCTAACCGAAGTGGATATGTACATCAAGTAAGTTATGAACAAATTTCATAATTAGACATCTAACCCATTTGTTCCACATCCAACCCAATTGTTCCTCATTGCTACAGGGGATTTCTTGATGTATTATGGCATGATGAAGTGCCTCCTACCGCACATGAAGTCGATACCCTTCTTTGCAACGGTGCTGGAAATGGATCGCCCGATTTCATTTCTTGGTTCAAACGGAAGGTATTTAGCATTTTCTTAGTATGACATTACAAGTTCCTCGTACGTGCAAATAATGTAGCTAACTATCCTGCTTGAACTTGCAGGCCCTAACCGAAGCGACAATGAATGCCGAGTTAAGACAAGTTGCCAATGGCTGTCTTTATGCGGTCAAGTCATTTAAAAGCCATGACATTAATGGGTACCGCTTTCACACAACAAGCTACGAGCAGAATCGGCCTAATCGAAGAACTACAAATACCGGAGTTTTTACTCCTGGTGATGATGGGGTCGAATATTATGGAAGAGTTGAAGAAATATACGAACTTTGTTTTGATGGTTGCAAGCCTCTCCCTCTTGTCGTATTCAAATGCCATTGGTTTGATCCTCAAGCAGTTAGACGGACCCCTAATCTTGGGCTAGTCGAAATTCGACAGTCATTCGTCTATCCAGGAAACGATGTATATATTGTTGCTCAACATGCCACACAAGTTTATTATCTCCCATACCCGTGCCAAACTGACGACCGTCTCAAGGGTTGGGATGTTGTGTACAAGGTATCGCCACACGGCAAACTACCGGTCCCAAACAATGAAGATTACAATATAGACCCAAACACATATGTCGACAGAGAGTTCTTCCAAGAAGATGGGCTAGAACTGGGTTTTGTGATAGACTTAACCGAAGAGATCGAAATGGAAGTAGACAATGAAACAGTTGTTGAGGACGATGCTGGAGATGAGGTTCATAATGCGAACGACTTGAAATTACTTGAGCGATTACATTTAGATGACGAGGACATTCCGCCTTCGGAACACGTGCAAGATGATATCGACCTTGATGATTATAGTGGTGATGAGGCAAACGATGCAGAAGATCCCGATCTTGATGATTATTTCTAATACATGTATGGCCCGTAGTAATTAATTAAATTTTTGCAATACTATGTTACTTTCTATTACATGTTATATTTATTTTGCATATATTTCAAAATACTGATGGATTTAATCTTGTTAATTGCAGGTGATTGATCAAAAATGGTGGGCAGGGGTGGTTCTGTGATGAGGATGGTGACGTCGCTCTACCAAAAGGCGACTGGGAAGCGGTCCGCTGCAGCTGAGGGGTCTGGGAGCGGGAGGGGGCGAGTGAAGGCTCAAGGCAGCTGAGGTGGCGGCAGGCGTCGAGGGAGGGGGTCGAGGGCACCGTCCCCTGCTCCTTCTGGGCACGAATCGGAGGAGGGGGTGGACCGTGACGAGGAGGAGCGGGAGCAGGAGGCCTCGGAGGCCTCAGAGGAGCAGCAGGAGCAGGTGGCCTCGGAGAAGAACGGAGACGGGGAGGAGGAGGAGGACGGGGAGGAGGAGGAGGCGTCTGAGGACGTGCCGAGTGTGTGGCTGCGAGGTCCCGCACGACTCCCACCGCGACCGATTCCTTTTGAGAAACGCCCGTTGGTTCGACCCAAAGGGAAGAAGTAAGTAACTTTAACTGTTAAGTCATTTGCTATGTTTAAAATCTCTATAGAAACTAATGATTGTCTTGATTACTTGGGCAGGGGCTGGGAGACGATCGTTCCGGGTGACCACAGTCGTCTTCCTGCCGGCATCCTCGGCCTTTTGTGCAGGAAACTCTTTCCTGGCATGGTGCCACTGCGCGACGGGGGGGAGGAGCCGGCCTTGACGTGGGACCACTACAAACGCGTTGCTGATGTCCCAGACGCGGATGGGAGAGACTTTGGCACCGTGGCGGACCGGATGGTTGGAGAGCTGTGGGTAAGTCTTGTTTGCATTGAATTGGTCAATACATCTCGTTCATTGGATATTCTTCAAATAATGAAAGTATACATCGCGTCTATGTGCAGGATTTCTTCAGGGTCGAGCCGGAATGGAGGGACCGAGCGGTGCGTCAGGCGTACAATGCAGGTCCTAAAATCATTACGGACATGCATTACGAGGCGCGCATCCAGGCTGTGAGGAACTACTACGGTCGAAAACTTGGTAGGAAGATGGAGAAAAAGGAGGCTCGAACCATATGGCTGACCGAAGCACAATACAATGAGGTAATTTGTCATTCTAATGTTTTCTATACTTGATTAAGTATGCTTAATTTGATCTTCTCATAGTTACACAATAACTAACATCTAACTTGGTCAAATGATGTGTAGGTGATTCTGTGGTGGTGCGCCTCTCATAAGCCCTGCTGGGAATACTTTGTGAAGAGATGGTGCGACCCCGAGTGGCAGAAGTTGCACGAAGCTTGACGGGAGCGGCGTTTGAAGATGCCTAGTCCAGCACACCATCAAGGCAACCGTACCCTTGACGATTACGCGGCTAGATGGGTACATGAATTCATTTCGTTGTTTGTAACGCTCAATTTTGCATAATTTCTAATCATCTTTCTGTTTTCTTTCCAGTCGCGGGAGCATGGTGGCCAACCCTGCCCCCCGTTGAAGGCTTGGGCTATGGCACACAAGGGTAAGGTGACGTTGCCCGAGGTCAACTACAACCCGGAGGACCCGCCCGAGGCGTACAACAACGCCACCGTCCACAGTCGCCTTAGTCAGTACACAGAGATGGCTAGGGAGGTGCACGGGCTAGAGTGGGACCCGAGCACTGAGGACCTTGATGGAGAGATCATCATGAGGGTGGGTGGAGGTAAGAAGCATGGCCGGTACTGGATTGGAGACAGCACACTGGACACGGCCTCTACTCCCACCCTCTCTCAGATCCGAGCGAGGAGCTCGACCTCAGCCCCGCCCATACGCCCATGGCAGAGTGCTGCACAGATTCAGTTTGACCAAGTCCCGGTTATTTCTGTTTTATTCATCGTTTCGGTTATTTTGACATATGTTTGCTTTGCATTGTAACAATTAGATGACATATTGTAGGCTCAGCTACGGGAGGAGTTGGAAGCGAAGATGCAGGAACAGGAGGCGATGTCCCAGGCGAGGCTGCAGGAACAGCAGGCGAGGTACGATGCGAGGCTGCAGGAACAACAGACAATGTACGATGCGAGGATGCAGGAGGAGGTGCAGCGGCAAATGCAGACGATGTTTCAGCAGTGGCACAATAATGGGATGCAACTGCCGCCACTACCTCTTCCTCCTCCAGTCGGCGCTTCGAGTCCGAGTCAAGGCACTCCGGTGAGTCTATCTAAATCCTTGCAGTTTCATTCCTCTTCCTGTCGGCACTTCTATCTGAAATCTTGTGATAATCATGTAATATCTTCTTCTTACAGAATATATCCGCTGGATCCAACAATCAGCCGGTTTTCCTGCCCAATGCTTGGTCGCCATTTCATCCTTATCATCCTCGCCCTCAGATGTAGCTTGTAGTTGTATTTCTACTTCTATTTTATGAACCAACTAGTTGTGCTTGCTTGCATTTGATGAACTTGTGCCTGTGGCTGTCGACGACTTGGTTTATCACTATCTGGACCATTTCTATGTATTTATGAAGATTTCTATGTGTTTGTGATAATTTAAATGCCTGTGATGATGATGGAGGTAATGTATATGTGTCTATGCTGATGGTGAGCATATATGTATGATTTGGTGTGATTTTGATCCAGGTTATAGTGATTTTAAACATTTTATTGTATTCTGTCGAATTTTTTTGCCGAGTGCCTCATATTTTTGCCGAGTGCCAAACCTGAGGCCCTCGGCAAATGTGCAATTTTTTGCCGAGTGCATTGGCCTGGCACTCGGCAAACTGACCATTGTTTGCCAAGTGCCAGGGGTCAGGCACTCGGCAAACATGGGTAGTTTGCCGAGTGCCTGACACGTGGCACTCGGCAAACTTTTTTGGTTTGCCGAGTGCCTGACGTTAGGGCACTCGGCAAACCCTGTTGACGGCCGTTTCCCGCCGTCACGCTACTTTATTTTGCCGAGTGCCTTCCTGACACTCGGCAAAATGTTTGCCGAGTGCCCGACAAAAAGCACTCGGCAAACATGGCTTTGCCGAGAGCTGTTTGCCGACCGGTCTTTGCCGAGTGTTACACTCGGCAAACTGTTTGCCGAGTGTAATACGGGCTTTGTCGAGTGCCTTTGGCACTCGGCAAATAAGGGGTTTCCCGTAGTGCAACGTCAGTCGTCCGGTGACGGTGGTGTCCATGCATGCAGCCAGACGATCGCGCGTGCAGGGGAGGGCAGGGCAGGGCAGGGGTTGCGGCCGCTCGCGTGGGTCGGGGACCAGTGCAGCTCGGTGCTGTCCGGCGGCGATGAGCAGGAGGGCTCGATGACGTCGGCGTACAAGGTGCAGCACGCGGCGGGGTTCGGCGAAGCAGGTGTCGCGCGCCACCAAGACGGCGGGAGGCAAGAACAGAGGCGCCCGGTGTGCGATCTTGCAGGAGCGGGGCTTTGTTTTCGAAATGATGCGTCGCGCGCCAAGCCCACTTTTGTGCGCGTGAAGCCTACTACCCTTCTTCTCTGTTCGGACTTGGCTGACCTCGCCACCACGGGCGTCATAAGCCCACACCAGGGGAGCACGTCCCAGTGTACTGAAGCCTCCCTCCATCTCTCAAGGAGGACAAACCAGATCTCGAGCGCGCTCCGTGTCCAGCGCCCGGCGCTCCGCCGCTGGTAGCCGTTCCTGGCCGCGTTCGACCACATCGACGATGCCATCGACTCTGCCGCCGGTGGCGTCGGCCATGAAGTCATCATCTCCGGCGAGGAGTTCAAGCCGGCGCGGAACTGGATCGTGGAGACGTAGTGCGGCGCCACCGACGACGCCGTGGCCGAGGGGATCTGCGTTCTGCTTGACGACGCCATGGCCGAGTCGCTCGTCGCTCGACCTGCTGGTGTCCGGCGAGCTCATCTCGGACGTCGGTGCGCGGCCTCGTGCGCGGGTGGAGGGCGGCCGTCGAGGAGGAGCTCACCACGGCCAGGGCCACCATGGAAGTGCTGGATTGAGTCTCCGCGCCGGCGATGCCACGTCACGGGGACATGGCGCCACCGGATCTTGACGCCGCCACGACGACGAAGAAGGAGCAATACGCAGTTCCGGTGAAGCAGGAGCTGGCGCCGCGCCCCGGTACGACGCTGCTGCATCTTCCCCTCATCGTCAGAAGTAGCCGTGTCAACACGACGAAGATCTGTGAGCCGTCGCCCAAGGAGTCGCCTCTGTCTGTCCGCGGCTGCCTTGTCAAGGCGTCGCTCAAAGTGCAAGCCTCAGCAAAGGCTCCGCCGCCAGAGCAGCCCAAGAAGACGTTACCGGCGTAGTTGTCCTCACGCACCATGGCTAACTCCGTCTGGCAATGGACAAACATGACAGCCTCGGCGAGAGCTCATCGGAGGACGCTGAGGCGTCGCAGCTGCCCGCCATGAAAGGTTGGAAGGAGGAGCGGCGGCCAGCGGCGTCATCGGGGGTGCGCACCCTGCTCACACACTGGTATGCGGTGGTGGTGTCCGGACCGGCGTTGTATGCAGCCGTGTGCGCGTTCGTGGACCTCGGCGGTGGGCAACATGCTCAGCGTGCTTGCGTGGGTGTTCCTCTGGTGGGTCACCGGCACCGTGTGACATCCTGGCCTGTGGCTTAATAAGATTGATAGAATAATTATGTTAATAACAAGTTGCAACTTTTTTTCGGAAGCTCGTCTCGAAAGAACTCCGAGGTTAAGCGTGTTTGGCCTGGAGCAATTTCGGGATGAGTGACCGACCGGGTGTGCATGAGTGAGGACAAAATACGTAGAAAAGATTTGTGTTGCGCGCGACCAAGTGTAAGCGGTTCCGACCCAGGGGGTCGGGACGTTACATGCCATGCCGCTCGCCGTCATGTCCATGGCGCCCTCTTCCTCTTCTCACTCGTCGGCGTCTCCTCCGTCCCCCAAGGCGTAAATGGGCGACGTCATCTCGCTCGTCCTCGCAGCTTCATCCGCGTGCTCCCTTGCGGCTAGCTTGCGGTACTATAGGTTGATGCCTTGATGATGCTAACTTGTGTCTCCAGATTTAGGCCAATATTTTTGGAAAGATAATTGCACGGAATATGGATTCTTTGACTGCAAACAGGGTACACATATCTAGGCACGAGGCCACCGGCGCACCCTAGGCCTGACCGAACCGACTAAGCAAGGTCTAAACCTGAATACATGTATAAGAAATATCTTTCGCCTTTTTCATGTTATTACGAGCTCTTACTTTAGAAATTTGTTCCATCGTGATATTAGGGCAGCTGAGAGTTAAACAATGGAAAACTTCAGAATCGACAACCGCATCTGGAGATACTAAGGAGCCAAGGAGCTCGTAGCATGCCTCTCTAAGACCGTGGCAGCGGTGCATCTCTGCTAGGGCCAAAATAGTTGCCACAGAACCCGTGTTGATATGGTTGCACATCATATATTGACAGAGTAGCTTTAGCCTTTGCAGGTTATACCTATCCGACGCAACGAGCAAACCTTGAACTATTGTGTACTCATCTTCATGACTCATCACTGGCAGTGAATCTGTGTATATGAAAGTAAGCAGAGCGTCGAACACCTGTGCCTCCATATCATCTATTTCTATTATGTTTGCAGTGGCGCCTTCTTTCTTTGCATTGAAAAGCTGTTCTCTGAGGACCGGTGAACGTGCACCAAGCACCAGACTGTGTGCAGTAAACGTCACTCCACTGACTAGAAATTCTATATCAGCGCCTATCTTGCTCGTCCTGAGATCACTTAGATGCTGATGCATGTCAGACGGTGGAACCACGATGGGCTGCGCTTCCCTAAGAACATGTACATCCACTCTCACGGCAAAGCAGTCATACTTTAGATATTCTGATTTCTCTAAGTGTTCCCTTTTCATGAAGTCCGCATATCCATATCCACGACTGCGACACTCCACTCCTGAGAAGTTAACCACGCCAGTGGTATAGCTATAAGATGGCACCGGCTTCAAGTTTTGGTCAAGCAAAGAGAATGTAGCTTGCGCCATCACCACATCGTCAATAATACCATCAAGAACAAGATAGAAGGACATGTAACCAGTGTTTGTGCGGAGGACTACCTTAGGATAGCAACGGACTCCCTTGGGATAGTAGCGGATGTGCCAGGTATGCCCCCCTCCACGGAACGGGCACGAGTAGTAGGGCTTGCTGTATTGAGTGCTTAAGGTGCTTGAGTAGCCCTCGATCTTGAGCACGTGATATGCTCTCGACATGGTGATGTAACCGGCGGCCATGGTGGCTGATTACCGTAACGGCTGACGCTGGCCGTGTGGGAGGCAGGATTACGAAGAGATCGATCGAGACTACCTGGCGGACGAGGACGTTCTCCTTCAGTTTTATAAGGGGGGTATATATGTATAGACCCATATACGGAACGGGAATAAAAAGGCAATATGCGTACTATATACAGTTCCGTCTCCAGCTCCAATTGTTGCATCGCTCGTAACTTTCTATACTTCGGCAGGAGAAAAGGACTTTCTTTCTCGAAAGGTTGACACGTTTCTTCTATCTTCCTTCGCACCATGCAAAGTAGTCTTTTTTTTTTTTTTTGAGATCCCATGCAAAGTACTCTGTGCCATAGAGCGTTGAGTCATGTGGCCTGTTGACTTTGCGCACAGTGCATCCAAGGGCTTGGGGATCGCCGCCCTTGGAGGCCTAGATTGTCGTGTCTTTCTGGCATAAAAGGAAACAAAATCATTTGCATGTTACTATATCTATTTTGGACACGTGCTTATACATGTTGCATATTTTTTTTTCCTTTTTCATCTTTTGCAATAATTGTTTTTGGAATCCAATATATTTGTTTTTAGTAGTTGCTACCGCGTATAACTTGCCGGGTTGACTGAAACAAGGATAATAAACACATACTAGTACCAAATACGGAGTGTCCTCCTTTATTTAGTATAGTTTAGGTAACCCACCCCCACCCCCAAACATATTTGCGACAACCAGAGTTGGAGACGTACACGTACAGTGGGCGTGGCACAGATTTATCTGTCGCGCTGCTAGCTGCCCCAATAAATTGAAACTCGCCCGCTGGATCGAAATCAAACATATCGTGCCACAGATTACACTAGCCAACATGGCATCCAATGCCAGCGACCTGTCACAGTCCGCCACCACCATTGTCGCAGTGAGACCCTACAACGAGTTCAAGGTAGAAGGATACTCCAAGACCTTAAAGACCCATAGTATCCAGCCAGCCTTTAATTCACGGTCCTTCTGTGCGGGAGACCGTAGCTGGCACATCAGTTACCGACCTATGGGAAGCCCACACCAACCAGAAAATACCGATTACATCTCCTTCTAACTCATTCTGCATGACAATGTCGAGGAGGCAGTCATGGCGCAGATTACATATAATTTGTTAGACCAAGAAAAAAAAACAGTTCCCATGTACACCAAAACCACTGCATTGAATGACTACTCTATGTCTAAGAATTGGGGCTTTGGCATCGAGAAGTTCATCAAAAGGGACGACTTGGAGCGATCGGAGTACCTGAAGGACGATTGTTTCACCATCAGCGTACATGTACATATTGCGAAGGAAGCACCAACAATTGTGGTGCCGCAATCTGACATGCGCCAGCACTTTGGTAATCTTCTGTCCAGCAAGGAGGGAACAGATGTCGAATTCCAAGTCGGAGGTGAGATATTTCTTGCACACCGGTTGGTCCTTGGAGCACGATCATCAGTCTTTTGCGCCGAGCTCTTTGGTTCGATGGAAGAGGGAACCACCAAAAATATCATAAAAATAGATGATATGGAGGCACAAGTATTCAGCGCTCTGCTTATTTTCATATACACAGATGAATGGCCAAGGATGGAGCAGGAAGATGAGTGTGCAATGACTCAACATTTGCTTGTGGCGGCGGATAGGTATAACCTTCGAAGGCTCAAACTAATGTGCGAAGACAGGCTTCGTGGCCAAATCGATATTTTCGCTGCTGCAACTATTCTGGCACTAGCCCACAAGCATCAATGCCCTAGTCTTAAGGAAGCATGCTTTGATTTCCTCAGCTCGTCAACATCTCTGCTTGCGGTCATTGAATCTTACGAGTTTGAGTATTTAGCCCAGAGCTGCCCTTGTATTATGAAGGAGTTATTTTCCCTCCATCTTTCTCGCATTAAGGAAGACTAATGGACATAATTGATAGGTGAAATTGCTAGATTCCATTATTAACATTTATTTTTCTCAGTTTCTGTTTTGATTAGTTCAAAATACCAAGTTCTTGCTCGCCGGACCTGCTAATTATTTCGTTTCTTTCTCTGTCATTCATAATGTTGTTCTGTAATTCTGCGGAGCGTGCTACTGTGTTCTGTTAAGCCCAACTTCCCTTTCCAGCAAGCGTTGCTAATTTATTTCTATCCTCTCTGCCGTTCCATTAACCATAGACAGTTGATCTTCTGAAACTTATGAGGACTAATTTCTTAGCTTCCCAATGTGGTTCGTGTCAACAGAAATCAACGCTGATATCATTTTGCACTTCCCCCTTCTTTTTTCTTGCCACTCCCTTTTTATAGCTTCGTTGGTCCAACCTGTCTTGTAGCTCAGTCATCTCTTGAATTACACCATGATGTGGATGTTTACTTCACCATTCACCAGGGCAATTGAATCATAGGCTAAGCTAAGCTCCCCTGCCTATGATTCTTCCTATGTAGGAACTCTCTTATGATCAATCATGAAACCCCATGCAATCAGTTGCCTGCATGTCCGCCGTAACGTCCTGCCAGCCGCGCCACCGGAGTACAGTACACGCCGTCCATCCCCTGTTTTGCTCGCACGGAGTCACCATGCTACACTATACCGTAACACGAAGTCGAGCGCCGCCGCAGACTTGCACACGCTGTCCAGCCCTGCTCAGCGCCACCGTGCCACAGCACTCGATTGATGCATACTACATTGCTGTGTCTCTGGGTTCATGTCACTACCAACGTGAAACAACTCCAACGATGTTCAGTCTGAACTAGTAAAAGTGGCGCTGCTCAAACCCTGGAAAAAAAACTAGTTGACTGGATGCTGCTCAACGCATTTCTAAAGTAAGAGATTGAAACTGACAATGCTATAAAAAACCTATTTTAACAGGTGGCCCAAAAGAAAACTTTTACATGCATTTATCCGACCACTTATGTTTCAAAGCATTTCTATAGTGGTGAGAAAAAGATTCCATCTCAAGGAAAAGTAATTCTACCGTTGCTTACGTCACTTATGTTTCAAAGCATTTCTTTTCTGTAAAAATACATTCTAAATGTGGTTGCTTATGTCAGCCGCCGTTAAAATTGATTCCCATTGTTTATGATAAAAATTTAAAATATTTTTCTTTTGGGGGGAGACAAGCTCCCACGCTATCAAATCTGAACGCCTGTAATTTTTGGTGTACTTATGTTTTTAGAGGTTCGAACACACCAATTATTCGGAGAAAAATGCTCTAAATTCTCAAAAAAAGCAAAACATCTGACCGTCTATTTAAATCTTTAACAAACAGTAACCATTAGATCTCCGTAATCACCAACCCCATTTTTTCCACGGCAGCCTGTACACAGTAATACAATCCTCGTATAGGACACAGACTCCCACAGCATCTACGGAAGCCGGCGACACAGCATGGTGTACCTATACGTAGAGAAAACCGAAGAGGAAAGCTGTTAGTCTTCAAAATCCACGTCACATGAATATTTTCTATTTTTTTGAGCCAGATGACACATTTATAGAAGGCTATGTTAGGAACTCAACAAGAGGGCAGGTACAACGCTACACCTAGGCGGTCTGATAGCCCGTCTCATGCATTGCCACATAGGATTTTTGATGACATGGAAGAGAGAGAGGGAGGTGAGAGAAATAGGCGGTTGTTTCGTGAGGCAACCACCTCATACGCTAAAATTTAGGAGTATGAGACGACTTTCACACCATTGTACGAGTTGTGGTTGCCATGCAACTCATAAATATTCCTTTTTTCACCCACAAATAAAGGAAGTATAGAATTTATATGAGACAACTAAAACAACCATCCATTGTATATGTGGTCTCATAGATCGTCTTATGATTACGTGTCATGTATGAGACCGCTTATGAGACAACACCATTGTACCTGCCCTAACCGGACTCTGAATCCAACAAGAGAAGGCCGTGTATTTTGTATTGTAATTTGTATAAGAACCAGACATCCTTTTGGCAGGACAGAATCGATCATATTTTGTCCCTTCCATTTTCACCTTTTACTTTGCTCGACAGGTATTAACTCAAGCATATTTTTTCTCTTCTACTAAACAACATAGTGATTCTTTAGTGTAATTATTTTTTTTCTCTGTACTGATTAGAGCCCTCTAATGATTATGCATAGCCATATTTCTCTGTACTAAAATACTTCATGTTTCATAGTGATTTGTTTGCTCAAATCGAAATTTTCAATGATGAAGATAAAATTAGAGTGTGGAACACCAAAGTTCAGCAAGCTGAGATATTTGTAGATTTGGCAGTAAAACTTTATTGTAACATCAGTCATATGATTATGGTTAGGCATAATAATCCTACAACAATAACTGAGATATTTGTAGGGTATTATCTATCATCAACAACACAAGTTCTTATAGGTTTACATAATATGGATGTGATAAATGATAAATTTTGTACAAAAAGATATTTCATGTTGAAGCAATAATTGCTGCAGTTATTGAATGATATGGTTGGTGCTACATCTGATGTTGCAAAGATAGCTGCGAGAAACAACTTTTTTTTTAGGGAAGCTGCAAGAAACAACTTGACATAAATTCTTGCCACTACTTTCACGGAAAAGTGTGTTAAGAAGGTAATAATCATAAAGCATGGTTAATAATTTAATATTATTTAGTACTATTATTAACACTAATATAAATTTTAAAACATGGTGTCTTCTCAAATCTACCGCAACTGCGACTTGCGTATTTATCGGCAAGGAACCTCAGATGAAAATTATCAAATCAAGGTATTTCATGGTAGCCCCAATCAACCAATGCAATATTAAGCTTCTGAAATCAACTAATAAGTTATGTGGGAAAAAATATTTTCAGTTCAGATTGAGAGAATATAGCCTAACAACAAGTATTCGACCAGAATATACTGTTTCAAAGCTACTTCTGATATATTAAAAGGATTCAACTACCTTTATTATTACTGAGAGGTATAAAGGTTGTAACTTTTTTCACAAAACAAAATGAAGGTAGTAAGTTAATGTTCGGCATAAATTTGGTCATGGACATAATATAAAGTTTTTCTTTTGTGTTTACTTTCATTGGTTCAATAACACTACTAGAGAAACAAGTGGGTTATCTCACATGCTACATTAGCAAAAGATCCAAAGGAGCCTTAAGAAAGGAAATATTTAAATGTACCGTAGAAGGCGACACTGAAAACTATAGAGAAAAAAGTGGCAGCAAAAGAACAGGAAGAATGTGGTGTCAAACTTGAAGAGACAATCTAAAAGCAACTCCAAAAGTACAAAGTTGCAACGGAAAATAAAATGTGTTAATGGAACAAGTAATTTTGAAAACAAAAAAGGTGTTCAACTTAGAATATTCCATTAATGCAAAATTGTTCAAATTGCTAGCCTGTGCAGGTGCACGGGTTGATAGGCTAGTGATATGAAATGCGTCTGCATTAATTTGAGTTCGTTCCCCAACCAGTGTCTTCAGATTTATCACAAGGTACTGAAGTTACGGCTGCAGATTATTGTCAGACGGTGCTTAAAATACATTCAAAACTTGGGCAATGGCACGTGTCCGGTGACGACGGTGCCCATCCATGAGCCAGGCGATAGCGCGCTCAGGGCGGCGGTTGTGGTTGCGGCTGCTCGCACAGATCCACTGGCGCGGGTCCGCGGCGGCGTGCGCATCGGAAACCAGTGCAGCTTGGTGTTGTCCGCCGACGCGGCCCGGTGGCTATGAGCTGAGAAGGCTGGCCGGCGTCAGCGTGTAGTCTGTGGCGGCGCTCGACGTATAGAGCTGGATCACGTCTTTCCGCTGCAGACCATGGCACCTTCTGAGGATACAGCAGCGACCGGCGTCTCCTGCTGCTACAGCGACAACACGTAGCCGGATCTTGACGCCGCCACGACGACGAAGAAAGAGCAACAAGCAGTTCCGGTCAAGCAGGACCAGCCGCGCAACGGTACGACGCCGCGCGTTCCTCCCCTCCCCAACAGTGGCCGTGTCGGCACGACGAAGATCTCCAAGGCGAAGCCCAAGAAGCCACGTCGTCTGACTGTCCGCGGCTGCAATGCCAAGGTGTCGCTCAAAGTGCAAGCCTGGGCTAAGGCTCCAGCGCCGCAGCAGCCCAAGAAGACGTCACAGGCGTTGTTGTCCGCACGCAGCAGCGCCGGCGACCACAGGGTGGCCGACATGAACAAGATGGAGGCCATAAACGCAAGCTCCACGAGCGGTACCAGGAGGCCGAGGACGCCAAGAGGCGGCGCAAGCGGTACTGGTGAACGTAGGCAACCGCATGCGTTTCTTGATCTCGTCGGTTCGGTGGGTTTAGCACCCCTGCACGCCGCGTGGATGCGGCGAGATGTCCCTGCCTCATCCGAAGACGATGAAGGCAGGGCAGCAGCAGTGCTTGTCCTAGCTCGGCGCCGAAGTGGAAGCCCGTGAAGCAGGCAGGGGTGTCAAGCTGCCAGCCGGCGCGCAGGAGTCGGTGGTGGGTGGCCGAGAACTGGAGGACGGCCAGGAGAACGCGGCGCGCGCTCCTGGTAGTAGGGGCTCGGTGTGGGATGCACAACACGACGGGTGCGTCTCCACTCTCCAGTCCAGGCAGGTTTCGGCTGCGCGCCGCACGACACGAAGGGGTCGATCCTCAATGACACGTGTGCGTAACTAGTCAGACAGAGCCACGAGATGCATGCAGCGCGAAGGGCTCTGTGGAGTTGAGTGTGGCCAGGGGACGTGGAGCGCTCTCCGATCCGGTGTTCCGACGCGACTGCAAGCGCGAGGAGCCGGTCCCCTCCCCATATAAAGGCCGCGAGCTGTCCAAGCCTTCCGGCCAGGACGTCGACCGCGCGCAGCCAGAAGCCATCACGCATGATGCCGCCCGCCGGCAAAAAAAAACGCGGCGAGAGAATTGGTGCCCCAGAAGTGGAGGACGGTTTGGAAATTAAAACTGAGGCGATATGATTGAGCGACGTTGCGTGGATGCAGGCAGTGCTTTGCTTCGAGCCGGCGCAGAAGAGGGAGGCACGCAATGACGCAAAGTTCGAACTCGAATTCGGTCTTGTCTTCGTAGATAGTCGCGCGCGCACGAAGCCTACGCTACATCTCTCCGCTTGGCGTCGCGTTATGAGCCCACCCAGGAGGGAAAGCACTTTCAAGCCACGACATCCGTCCATCCATCCACCACTCGCTAAGCCACGACATTGGAATATTGTGGCGGTCGATCGGCGAAGCAGGTGCCGCGTGCTAGCTAGCCACCATGGCAGCGGCGGGCGGCAAGAACACGGTGTGCAGGTGCAGGAGATCTTGCGTGCTCTGTTCCCGGAATAACGCGTCGCCCGCCAAGCACGCCGCCTTTCGTGCGCGTGAAGCCTACGCTTCTTCTTTGTCCCTCTGTCTCTAGGGCAGGCAGATCTCGAGCGCCCCATGGCGCTCCGCCGCTGGAAGCCGTTCTTGGGCGCGTTCGACTACATCGATGCCGCGATCGAGTCTGCCGCCGCCGGCGTCTTCCCGGAAGGCATCCCACGCGAGGAGTTGAAGCGCGCGCAAAACCAGATCGTGGAGGCTCTTTGCGGCGCGCCGCGGACAACGCTGTGGCCGAGGGATCTGCCGGCTGCTGGACGACGCCATGGCAGAGTCGCTCGTCACGCTGCGGGCGGCGTGTATAGTAAGCAATGTGATTCCTCGATAATAGAAAATCCTCACTGATGCAGCTGCTTCTGAATAATTTCCATCGGTAGCATGATGCTGTTCCTTGTGCTCACATTCTGCAATGAACGACATTGCTTTCAACTCTGATCTTCATCTGCTGCTCACTCTGTCCAGGCAACAGCTCGATCAAACGAGGCAAAATAAAACAAAACCGGAGTACAGGACACACCGTCCATCCCCTGTTTTGCCCTCGCGGAGTAACCATGCAGACTTGCACACGCCGTCCAGCCTGTTCAGCGCCACCGTGCCACAGCGCTCGATTGATGCATACACAACAACAGAAACGCACTACAGCGGCGGTTCTTAACCCACTATAGCCGCGGTTCCATTGGTCCGCCGCTACGCTTCCGTCGCTACAAATTAGCTTTGTAGCGGTGGGCCAAAAGAACCGCCGCTAAACATGTCATTTGTAGCGGCGGACTATGACATCATCCACCGCTACAAATCTGATCTTTAGCGGCGAACTGAAACAGAGTCCGCCGCTACAACTCATATTTACAGCGGCGGTGAATGGCATGCCCCGCCGCTAATGGATCCAGAATTTTTTTAAAAAATAGAAAAAGCCGGCACCAGCCGGCCTGCCTCAACGAGCAGCCCCGGCTCCACGAAGATTGATCCATCAGATTAACACTCAACTCAACAATCACTCTTCACAGGAAAGATTACATCTTGCAAGCACTGAAAAAGTTTACATCTAGCAACAGTTACACAAACAGCAGATATGAACTTAGCAACTAGCTTCCTTGCTTACACTTAAATGGAGGTCCTATGAATCCCAAATCAACATGCCAGGCACGATACTAGACCTGGGCGAACCTTATATCACGTGCTCACGCAGCCAGATCGACCCCCACGGAAGCCGGATTCGTCTTCATGGAGGGTGTACCGCCCAGATCCAGCTCAGCTCCTCGCCGGAGACCTTGCAGTGCCGCCGCGTTCCCGCATCTTGCCGCATCCTCCACTATCATCAGGCCGCCTGAGCTCCTGCGCCTGGATGTAGAGCCACATGGCGAGGCCAGCGTCGATGGCGACGTCCTCGCCGCTCCCGCGCATGACCGGAGCTAGCCTCGCCGCTCCCGCGCATGACCGGATGTGGCCTTGCCGCTCCCGGGCACGATCGGATCTGGCCGCCTCGGGAGACGTCACACCCAGATCTGGATGCCTCGGATCTGGACGCCCCGGATCCCGTCATCGTCCACCGCCTCCTCGTGGGCCGTCACCGCGGCAGCGAAGGCTGGGGACGGGAAGGGCTGCTGCGCGTCGGCAAGCGTGCCGACGAAGGCCGGGGATGTGGAGGGCTGAGAGAGAGAGAGAGAGAGAGAGAGAGAGAGAGAGAGAGAGAGAGAGAGAGAGAGAGAGAGAGAGAGAGAGAGAGAGAGAGAGGGGGGGGGGGGGAGAGAGACTGCGGTGGGGAAGAATGGGAGAGATGAGAGGTGGCTTAGGGTTAGGAGTCCTTCTTATAGAACTCACCTGAATGGTTATTGGGCCGGATAAGCCCACAGATCAACCCGATCCGGCCCAGTAACCAAGATGGGCCGAGGTGGAGGTGGAAGCGGCGCTGGAGCCTGAGGTGGAGGCGGCCGGGCGGGGTGTTTTGCCGGCAGAGGTCCAGCCGGCCCCTTGGAGTCCTTTGCCGCCAGAGCTGGAGGAGGCCCCGTGGGGTCCTTGGCCGCCGGAGGTGCAGGCGGCATCCCCATGGCATCCTTGGACGTCGGAGCCGGAGGTGGTGGCGCCGGCGTAGTGGAGGCGTACCCGGGCGTGAAGACGCTGGGGATCTTTTTGTTTTAATTTTTTAGTAAGTTAATATGCCGTCTTAATCGTGTTTTATCACGATAAATATGTATATAAGTATTTCAATTAATGTTTATCTTTTTTAAATTATCGTTCAACTTAAAAACCGAGGGGACCGAGGGAAGAAAAGCGGCGGCAGAAAACTAACACCGCCGCTAAAAATGATTTTATAGGGGCGGAACGTAAGAAGAACCGCCGCTACAATACTAAAGTTCTGTAGCGGCGGTCCTCCTTCAAGCCGCCACTAATAATTAGCGGCAGTTGGCATTCCAGGCCGCCGTTATTAATTCTTTATAGTGGCAGCCATTTTGAACAGTGTCACCTGCTCTTTTGGTCTACGTGCTTTGCTGGTCCGCCGCTATAGTGGATTTGTGTTGTTGTGATACTACATAGCTGTGTCTCTGGGTTCATGTCACCACCAAAGTGAAACAACTCCAACGATGTTCAGTCTGAACTAATAAAAGTGGGGCTGCTCAAACGCAGAAAAAAAAACTAGGAGTAGTTGACTGGGTGCTGCTCAACCCTTTCTATAGTAAGAGATTGAAACTGACAATGCTATAAAAAAAGAGAAAATATCAAAGAACCACAGGTTTTAGCACCATTGTAACAGCAAACCATAGGTTTTATATTTCTTTGCACTAAACCACAACTGTTTGGACCTCTTAACGCAAAACAACAGGTTTTAAGAGGTACCCCACTTCTGATGCCGAACTGTCCTGAATCATCCTGATAGCAGGTAGATGGAGACCACGGAGGCCGGACGCCGCCAGGGCCATGGCGGACGGCATGAGGGGCTGCAATCGGGCGTGTGAACTAGCATATTTCTCTGCAATTTTATTACGGTGCTTGAAATTTCCCAAAAGATTCGTTCTTCTATTCCTTATTTGTGTTGGAATCCACGGCTGGGTTAGGTTTGTTGATTTTTTCTAGGATTAGCATTCAGTGATGCAGATTGGTCATCAGGCCATATGCGCAGCTTAGTCTTGACTTCAATTTTATTTGATCAATGGAATTTTCATGTAGGTTACGTTGTTTGGGGAAGAATGGAATCTTAACGTGTGTTGTGAGGGTGCTGTTGATGGTAAAACACCTGCGAGTGGATCCAAAGCACTAGACGTGGGGTTCCCTCTTAAAACCTGTTGTTTTGCGTTAACAGGTTCTAGCACCACTGTAACAGCAAACCACAGGTTTTATGATTATTTGCGCCAAACCACAGCTGTTATCGACCGACCAACTCTTGTGTTCTCTGTTGCACATGTCTAAACTGAATTGCTACTTGTGTGATTTTTTTAGAACTAGTTGTTTTTGCAATCCTCCAAGAAGTCCTTTATACCTCGATGGCCTGTTTGTAGCACATTTGACGTTTTGGTTGAAAAAGAAGAATAGAGGAAACCAAAGCAGGCCGGATGTTTCACTGCCCACTCTGACGTACCAAGTACCAGCTCTCGTTCAATCCATCCACGCCAAAGAAAAGTATATATAGTCGCGATCCACGACGCAAGCACCCGAGAGATCGTTATGCCAACCGCAGCTGTGCCAAAGGCCGCCACGACCCCGCCATGGGCGGACCTCCCATCGGATCTCCTGAGCGAAATCTCAGGCCGCTTCCACACTACCTCCGACTACGTCCACTTCCACGCCGTGTGCAAGCCCTGGCGCAACTCGATTCCGCCGCCGGCTAGGCGGCCGGCGCTCCTGCCGTGGCTCCTCGCGCCGCGCGACGGCACGGGATACCAGAAGGCCCTCTGCGTCTTCTCCTCAAAAAAGAAGCCCCACCGCGCCGCTGCCACAGAGATATGCTTTCCAGACAGGAGATGGGTGATCAGCGTGGAAGACGGCAGGGCCGCTCGCTGGCTCCTAACAAGTTCTAGTTTCAATTATAGTGGCCTCGGTGGTCCTCTCAACGGATCAACAGGCGCCGTCTCCCTGCCTCGCTTCCAAGACGAGATCAAGTCGTGGGAGGAAAGCGCAGACAGCGTGGCCTCTAGTGATGGCACCATCATTGTGTATGCATGTGGTCCGATCCATAGGTGGAACTGTGGTGGCTTCGGCTTCGACGTGGCCCTTCGTCATCCTCGCGACGCTGAGTGGACGTTGGTGCAAAGGAACAATGTGGACCTCTACGGTGACTGGTGTCTGGCATATCGCAACAGGCAGATCATTCTATGCACCCTACACTGGTGGCGCATCGTGTCGACCATGAAGGCCGAAGCCACCGCCGATGACACAACATGGAATCGGATGCCAGGTGAACCCGGAAAGGTATCCGTATCTAGCCACCTTGTGGAGTCACGCGAGGAGTTGCTTTTGGCGTTTGTTCAACTTGATAAAGATCACATCCTAAAAGAGGCTGATGATATCAGTAATCTGGCCACGGCACTGTCCGTTTCAGTATACACGCTGACCGAGGTGGAAGGAGGTGAGCTGCGGTGGGTGAAGAGGGACGTCCGGAGTTTGTCCGACCGCGTCCTGTTCCTAGGGCGGCAGAGCAGCTTTGCCGCAGACACGGCGCGGCTCGGCATGAGCTGCGGAGGATGCGCTTACTTCGTAGGTAGGAGGAAGATCTATGATGGGATCTGGAACAAGGCGCTTTTGCAGTGCCATGTGTTCAAGTACAGCTTCGTCGATGACACTGCTGAATTAGTGGAGCACTTGTCTAAAGAATGGGCTGATAAGGGCGGCACCTGGATCACGCCCCAACCTAACATTGCTCCTACAAAGGTGTTGTTAAGGTCGTCATATAACCGGCGCAAGTGACATGCAAGTTGGTGGTAAGACAATTCACTACGATAAATGGGCCATGGCAATACCAATTTGCCTAGAGACTAAGCCATCTTGTAACTTCAAGGTCAAGTTACCCCGTCTGTATAAAGAGGGGAAATCTATCGATAAAGAATAAGAAAAGTTAATGGAGGATCGTATGTCGTTAGTTAGGTTTCCCAGTTTCTCATCTTCCTACTAGATCGAGTTTGCATCGCTTGCTAATTGGGATCGTCTTCCAATGCAGTATGACCACGTAAAATATTAGCAGGTGTACAAGTATATAGACATCACAGAGGCCTAAAAGAAAAAAAGGAAGAAGAGAAACCTCAAATGCAGAGGTAAAAGCCATGCTTTTCGTAATGTAGGCGTTCATGAATCCAGACAAGCTTAATTCACATCAGAGATGAGCGAAGGCCAACAACAATGGACCGGGAACTTTGCACCGTTCAATGTGACAACCAGCCCAATGGAGCAAGGCAAGCGCAAGCCGGCGGTGACTGGTGCAGATCGCGCGCACTAGGCACGTGCGGCCGCTGGCACCTCTCGCTGTAACCGGGAGACAAACCCGGTGTGGCGCGAAGCAGAGCAGGCATGGCCCAAAGAAGTGCTTGACTTATTGGGCGTGTAGTGTAGTGATCGTCGGGCGCGTCTCCAAGACTCCAAACGGGGGATCGACGGCGTAAGCTCCGGCGACACGGCGCGGCATGAAGGGCTCGATGCCCTGTGTGTACACTCCAATGACGTGGCGTGGCGTGTACTCCGACGACACCGGTGCGGCGAGTTGTCTGTCCCAGCCTCATCCGAAGACGACGATCGACGGGCAGCAGCAGCAGTGCTCGCCCGCGGCGCCGAAAGCTGAGGCCGCGAAGCAGGGGCCAGTGCCACGGCTCGATGTCATTTACACGGATGACGTGCCGTGACGTGCGTACTGCTCTGTCCCGGACTCCCAGGAAGGACGATGGCAGGCAGCAGCGCTCGGCCTCGGCGCCGAAGTGGAAGCCAAAGAAGCAGGGGCCGTACGTCAAGATGCTCGCCGGCAGCAACGCGGCGCCAGCCAGTTAGTGTCTGTCCGTCGCTGACGTTGGACAGTGGCGAGAGGCGTCGCGCTGCGTGGGATCCAGTGCTTCTCGGTTGGAATCGACGCAGAGGTAGCCACGGCACGGGGACCGACTCGAATTCGGACTTGTCTTGACAGACAGAGCATGGCGGCGTCGCGCGTGAATCCTACGCCACGGGCGTCCAGTCATAAATAAGCAAACACAGGGAAGCACTTGGACGCAAAAAAATCCATCCAAGATCCAACAACCACACTCGCTATAGGGCACATCTCCCACGCGCTCCGGTGTCGGTCGCCATGGCCCTTCGCCGCTGGAAGCCGTTCCTGGCCACGTTCGACCACATCGACGCCGCCATCGAGTCTGCTTCCGACGTCGGCGTCCCTCGCGAGGAGTTCAAGCGCGCACGCACACGGATCGTGGAGACGCTTTGCGGCGCCACCGACGACGCCGTGGCCGAGGCGCTCTGCCGGCTGCTCGACGACGCGATGGCGGAGTCGCTCGTCACGCTGCGGGCGGCGGGAACACAGGTGGGGTTGCTGGCGTCCGGCGAGCTCGTCGCGGCCGTCGGCGCGCTGGCGAGTGGCCACGGGTCCAAGCGGGTCCGCGGGCTCGCGCGCGACGTCGTGCGCGGGTGGAGGGCGGCCGTCGAGGCGGAGCTCGGCACCGCCATGGCCGCCATGCACGCGCTGGATGCGGCGAGCGGTGTCGTCTTCGACGGCCACGGCAGTGGTCTTGACGCGGAACAGAGGAAGAAGCGATCCATGATCCCGGAGAAGAAGCCGACGCCGTGCAAGACGACGGTAGCTTCGAAAGCGGCTCCTGCGCCACGCAGGGTGCAGGGCCCCTCCTCGTCCTGCTGTTCCGTCGAGGAGGACACGAAGAAGATGGAGGCCACGAAGCGCAAGCTCCACGCGGGGTACCAGGAGGCCGAGGACGCCAAGCGGCGGCGCAGCGTCCAGGTGCTGGTCGTGGCGCCGGAGATGCTGCGGCGGCAGCACAAGAAGACGCTTCCGGCCGTGAAGGCGCGCAGCCCGGCGTCATCCGCGGCAGAGAACCGTGGCCGCTTCTCCAAGTCAGCAGCGCTCCAGAGGATTTAGTCACTCAGGGGTTCTCCACTGCACTTCTGTTGCATGTAAACGTGCTCATTCAATGCGATCCTGTGATGGACCAACGCTTGTGTTATGTACTGCACATGTAGATACTGATTGATTTTTGCTAGATCGTCCAATGATTTCGTCAATTCTGCCACGCTGCATGCGCTTGCGGTGTTCTTGCCGTTCAAGCAGGAGCAGAGCTCCCCGCTCCGGCTTGCAATCCTCGAAGAACATTGGTGGCTCAACTTGCGATCCTCCAATATCACAGGTGTGTGACAGATTGACTTAAAAAAAAATGTGTGACAGATTGGATTTAGTAGATGCTAACATGCCCGCCAATTGCCCACGCCTTACGCACTTGATGAGGGTTGAGAAAAAGAATCATGTGAGACCAGAGTCTGTAGTACATTTTGTTTCGAGGGTTGAGAAAAAGAATCATGTGAGACCAGAGTCTGTAGTACATTTTGTTTCGATTTTTCTTATCCCATGGGATGAAAGCGGCGCGGGCCGCGCCGCTAGCCTGCTGGGCCGGACTGCGCCGCGAGCCCGCGTAACGCCGCAAGTCAGCCCGCAGAAGGGGAGCGGCACCGCTAGGTAGCCCGTGTCAACCCGCGGCGCCGCAAAAGTCCGTGAGAAGCCACGGCGACGTGGGGATGGCAAGCGGCCCCCATCGGGATCTCCTGCGCCATCGCCGCCTCTGTCCACCAGTGAGCCGCCGTCATCCACGTGCCACCTGCTCCTCTCGTCCTCGATCAAAGCGACTTCCGCCATCGCACCCGCCACCGTCGTCTGCCGACACTAGTTCTACTACGGGACGAAGCGGGCTGGCAGGCGCCGCAAATCGCCACGAGAGTCTTGACGGCGTTGGCGGGCACGCCGCAACAGCCCGCGTGAGCCTCGCGGCTGTTGCGGCGGCGGGGCGGGCAGCCGCAGCCCGTCCCACTTTCATGCCTACCCATCAGCAAGCCATCGAAGATTTATATGGCAGCTCATGCCATGTGAGCATCGATATGATCACTTGGTATGGTTTATTTTCCAAGGTCAGGTTATATAAAAATAAATAACTATTACATTAAAAATTGACTGATGTTAGATCATTTATTGTCATATAGAGATTTTAACCGCAAAAAATGTGCTCGTATAGATTCTGGAACTAGTCAGGGACACATGAACCATTTTTTTAAACGAAATGAAATCAAAGAATAATTCCAATTACCAGCTCTTTTTTTTTTTTTGAGACACGTTCCAATTACCAGCTCCAGTACAACTAACTGAATGAGGCCAGGCCGGCCCAACCCACGAAGTTCTGAGGTGAATCCGGCCCACAAAATCCGCGTGGACTCCCGCGCTGATCGAACCTGATGAACAACATATCACCCGTCCCTCGCACATCCAACGGCCCACACCAACCCCACCAAAGGCGGTTTCCCTCCAACACGAATCCTGCTCCCCGCACGCAGTCCACCAACACCACGCCTCCCTCACGATAGCCTCCGTGTCCGCCTCGTGCCCCGACTTCACGGGTTCACGGTTTCCGGCCGCCTCACGATAGCCGGCCCGGCGCACTACGCTTATAAATAAGAGCCGACCCCCTCCTCGTTTCGTCAAACGCACCACTTCCCCCTTTCCCCATCCCCCATCTCGCCGCAGATCGATCTGGTCCGCGGCGGCGGCGGCGGTTCTGGGGTCGGGCGGAGATGGACGTGCGGTTCCCGCACTCCCGGGCCGAGGTGGCCAAGGTCCAGCTCGTGCAGTTCGGCGTGCTCAGCCCCGACGAGATTGTAACGTCCCTCCCCTCCCGACGCCGCCCTCTCCTCTGTTTGGATTTGCGATTCAAGCGGGGTTGCTGGGTTGGGCGGGCATGGGGTTTAGGTGACTCGTGGGTGGTGGTGGTTACCTCGGGGTCTGGTGATGAACTTGATTCCGGGCGTTTGATTGAGCGCTTGAGCACTGTGTTGTTGGGGGATTTTGAACGGTTTGGTTGAGCTTTCGGGTGCTGGGTATTGGTGCTTTGGTAAATTAATCCGGCGAGTTTGACTAAAATAAGCAACGGTACTGTAAAATTGCTGAAACGCAGAGTTGAGTTTGGACCTAGAACCTGTAATTGTGGACGCGTGAACTCAGAACTTCGACTCTGCACTCTAAAATCGAAACAATCTGATACAAAACTGTACTGTTGTAACTCGGCGGTGTTCATGTCCACGCTTGAACAGACTCTGCAGTTGCAGTTTCGTGCTTTATACTGCTTATAAGCAGATCTCTATGTGCCTAATGTGATGAATTCAGTTGTCTGTTATGAGTTTGAATCCGGTCAATTTCAGTCAACTGGAAGTGTGAACAGAAAGAGACATGGTCTTAATTTGTTCGGTACAGTACGACCAAAACAGAGTATTGAATGTCACATTACAATTAATTGAACTTGATAGTTGGTTTGATGTATATGCGATAGTAACTTATTGCCTAATTGGGCTCCAGTTAATTGAACTTGATAGTTGGTTTGATGTATGCGATAGTAACTTATTGCCTAATTGGGCTCCGTAGCACCGCTTCGTTAAAAGGAAAATGCTGTGCATGTACAGTTCCTGAACAACAAATTTCAGTTCAGACGGTGAACTTATGTCGCACTCTGTCTTTGCAGAGACAAATGTCGGTGGTGCAGATAGAACATGCAGAGACTATGGTGAAGGGGAAGCCGAGGCCCGGCGGGCTTAGTGACCCTCGGATGGGCACTATCGACCGGAAAGTCAAGTGCGAGACATGTATGGCTGGGATGGCAGACTGCCCGGGCCATTTTGGCCACCTTGAGCTCGCCATGCCCATGTTCCACATTGGCTTCATCAAGTCTGTGCTTTCCATTATGCGCTGTGTCTGCTTCAACTGCTCCAAGATCCTCGCGGATGAGGTACCCCTTGGTTTGGTTGATTTGCAGGATGAATGTGTGTATTATTGTAAGGTTCTTATTGCAATTGGAGGAATGTTAAAAGTATCGCATTCTTACAATTTTAATGAAAGAGCAGTCTTCTTTGTTTTACCCTATCAAGCTCTTTTCATTATTTACTCATTGGTATGTCGAACCAAACTTGTTGGACTATCATTCTGAACTTGCAAACTGTAACTGTTTTGCTTGGAACCTTATGCCCCCTTATGGATTCATCGTGCAAGTACACTGTTCTTTGATCTACTGAGTGTTGGACTGATGACTGCATTCATGATATTATCTTCATTGTAACATGATCTTTGTTGTTTTGGATAAAACAATCAGAACAATTCAGCCTGCTCTGCTTGGAGCTTCTCACATGTGTTTCCACTTTGCATTAACATGTACCATTTTATTTAATTCTGTGTGAGACGTGTTTATAGCTTTTACATGTTATTTATCACAATGATTATCTTGCAGGATGATACCAAGTTCAAGCAGGCTCTAAAAATTAAGAACCCAAAGAATAGATTGAGAAGAATATATGATACTTGCAAGAGCAAAAAAGTCTGCGTTGGGGCTGATGAACTTCTTGTTCAAGCACACCAAGATAATGATGAACCTGTAAAGAAAAGCGGGTGTGGTGCCCAGCAACCAAATATTACAGTTGATGGCATGAGGATGATTGTGGAGTTCAAAGTACCAAAGAAGAAAAATGATGATCCAGATCAACTCCCTGAGCCAGTGGAACGAAAACAATTCCTCTCTGCCGAGAGGGTATTCATAAAATCTGTACTCAATTCAATATGTTTTTCTAAAAAATGTTACTTTAGTAAGGTGTTTTGCTTATGTGACTTGTTTGACCAGGTTCTTAACGTTCTCAAGCGTATAAGTGATCAAGATTGCCTCCTGTTGGGCTTCGATCCAAAATTTGCTCGTCCTGATTGGATGATACTCCAGGTTCTTCCAATTCCCCCACCGCCTGTTAGACCATCTGTCATGATAGACACCTCTTCCAGAAGTGAGGTGAGCCTAATACCACTACTGCACTACAGTTATTATATATCCAAATGTTTGTTGCAAGGAGAAAAAGAACCCTTGATTCCCTGTTATTCTTCTGGTCTTAAATATCATTCTGCAGGATGATTTGACTCACCAATTGGCCATGATAATTCGGCATAATGAGAACTTGAGGAGGCAAGAGAGGAACGGAGCTCCAGCTCATATTATATCGGAGTTTGCTCAATTGTTGCAATTTCACATTGCTACATACTTTGATAATGAACTTCCTGGCCAACCCAGGGTAAGTATTTTAAAAGTTGCTTCTCCTATTACTTATAGATATCGGGTTAAACTAACTGATCCGTTTTTTTATTATAAATCCTCAGGCCACACAGCGTTCTGGAAGGCCTATAAAATCAATTTGCAGCAGGCTTAAATCGAAAGAAGGCCGGATTAGGGGAAATTTGATGGGGAAGCGTGTTGATTTCTCAGCCCGCACTGTTATAACACCAGATCCAAATATTAATATTGATGAACTGGGAGTGCCGTGGAGTATTGCTTTGAACCTGACATATCCAGAAATTGTTACCCCGTATAACATTGAAAGGTAAACCAGTTAAAAGTTACCGATACATGTTATGTAACTACTGTTCTTGCTTATCACTTACAACAAATTCTATGATCTCAGGTTGAGAGAGCTTGTAAAATATGGGCCTCATCCTCCCCCAGGTAAGACAGGTGCAAAGTACATTATCAGGGAAGATGGCCAGAGGCTTGATCTTCGTTATCTGAAGAGCACTGATCAGCATTTGGAGCTTGGTTACAAGGTGAGTACCAACTTCATTGTAACAGTAGCACTGCTGCCTTTTAACGTTCTTATAATCTATCAGGAAATGACTTTATTCGTTTTTTGTCTGATCTTATCAGGTGGAAAGACACCTAAATGATGGAGATTTTGTTCTTTTCAATCGGCAACCAAGTCTCCACAAAATGTCTATCATGGGGCATCGTATTAAAATTATGCCCTACTCAACTTTCCGGTTGAACTTGTCAGTCACTTCACCGTACAATGCTGATTTTGACGGCGATGAAATGAATATGCATGTTCCCCAGTCGTATGAGACTAAAGCTGAAGTCCTAGAGTTGATGATGGTGCCAAAATGCATTGTGTCTCCGCAATCTAATAGGCCTGTGATGGGTATTGTTCAGGACACACTGCTTGGATGTCGTAAAATCACCAAAAGGGACACTCTCATTGAAAAGGTAAATAAGGAGAATATATATACTTTCCGTTTCCATTAGTACTTTATGTTAAGGTTATGTATCTCAGTCTTGTGAAATTTATTTCAGGATGTATTTATGAATATCTTAATGTGGTGGGAAGATTTCAATGGAAAGATTCCTTCTCCAGCCATTCTGAAGCCAAGGCCTATTTGGACTGGGAAACAAGTTTTCAACTTAATTATCCCCAAGCATATAAATTTGATCCGATATGCGTCCTGGCATTCTGAAGAAGAAATAGGATTTGCTACTCCTGGAGATACTATGGTTAGGATAGAGAAGGGAGAACTTCTATCCGGCACACTTTGTAAAAAGACTCTTGGAACAGGCTCTGGAAGTCTTATTCATGTTATTTGGTAAATATATGCTTCATCAAATTCCATAATAAAATTTGTATCACATTTTAGTAATTTCACCCATTTATTTTATCTAAGTTTGGTTTTAACTTGTGTTTTGCAGGGAAGATGTTGGCCCAGATGCTGCACGCAAATTCTTAGGTCATACACAGTGGCTTGTCAACTACTGGCTTCTTCAAAATGGTTTCAGTATTGGAATTGGGGATACAATTGCGGATGTTGCAACAATGGAAAAAATTAATGAAACAATTTCCAAAGCTAAGAATGATGTGAAAGTGCTTATTAAACAAGCACGCGACAAGAAGTTAGAAGCTGAGCCAGGACGCACAATAATGGAGTCTTTTGAAAATAAAGTAAATCAGGTAACATTTCACTACTTTTTTAGAGCGGCTTTTATTTTTCTTTCGATTGAAAATGAGTACTATTAGTGATGTACTCATGGTTGATTTTCTTAATTTGTTGTTTTTTTAATTTCCAGGTTCTTAACAAGGCCCGTGATGATGCTGGAAGCAGTGCACAGAAGAGCTTGTCTGAAAGCAACAATTTGAAGGCTATGGTTACAGCAGGCTCCAAAGGCAGTTTCATTAACATCTCTCAAATGACTGCTTGTGTGGGACAGCAGAATGTTGAGGGAAAGCGGATCCCGTTTGGATTCACTGATCGAACATTGCCGCATTTCACAAAAAATGATCTCGGCCCTGAAAGTCGTGGATTTGTGGAGAACTCTTACCTTCGAGGTCTCACACCACAAGAATTTTTCTTTCATGCTATGGGTGGTAGAGAAGGTCTGATTGATACTGCTGTGAAGACTTCTGAGACTGGGTATATTCAGCGTAGACTTGTGAAAGCTATGGAGGACATCATGGTGAAATATGATAGTACTGTAAGAAATTCCTTGGGAGATGTTATTCAGTTCCTGTATGGAGAAGATGGCATGGATGCTGTTTGGATTGAGTCACAGAAATTGGACTCCTTGAAGATGAAAAAGGATGAGTTTGATAATATATACCGCTTTGAGCTGGATGACGAGAACTGGAGGCCTAACTACATGCTGCCTGAACATGTAGACGATTTGAAGACGATCAGTGAGTTCAGAAGTGTCTTGGAAGCAGAGTTTCAGAAGCTAGAAGCTGATCGATTACAGCTAGCAACTGAGATTGCAACAAGCGGTGATATAGCATGGCCTCTGCCTGTCAATCTCCAGCGCCTTATCCAGAACGCACAGAAGACATTCAAGATTGATTTCAGAAAACCATCTCCCATGCACCCAATGGAAATTGTAGAAGCAGTAGATAAGCTCCAAGAAAGACTTATAGTTGTTCCCGGTGATGATGCTATGAGTATTGAGGCTCAAAAGAATGCAACTTTGTTCTTTAATATCCACCTTCGAAGCACACTTTCTAGCAAGAGGGTCTTGAATGAGTACAGATTGACAAAGGAAGCATTTGAGTGGATTCTCAGCGAGATTGAGTCTAGGTTTCTTCAGTCTAAAGTGGCCCCGGGTGAAATGATTGGATGTATCGCTGCACAATCCATCGGGGAACCGGCAACTCAAATGACTCTGAATACCTTCCACTTTGCTGGTGTCAGTGCTAAAAATGTTACTCTCGGAGTTCCCAGATTGAGAGAGATCATTAATGTTGCCAAGAAGATAAAGACTCCGTCGTTGTGTGTTTACCTAAAGCCTCAAGTGAACCAGGCCAAAGAATTGGCTAAGAATGTCCAATGTGCTTTGGAGTACACCACACTGCGTAGTGTGACCCATGCCACAGAGATATGGTATGATCCTGATCCTCTGGGAACCATTATTGATGAGGATGTGGAATTTGTCCGTTCGTATTATGAAATGCCTGATGAGGATATCGATCTTGATAAGATTTCTCCTTGGCTTCTGCGTATTGAGCTTAATCGTGATATGATGGTTGATAAGAAGTTAAGCATGGTTGATATTTCTGACAAGATCAGCCGTGAATTTGGTGATGACTTACAATGCATATTCAGTGATGATAATGCGGATAAGCTCATCCTTCGTCTCCGCATCACAAATGATGACGCTTCAAAAGGGGAAATACAAGATGAATCTTCTGAGGATGACCTGTTCCTCAAGAAGATAGAAAGTAACATGTTGACAGAGATGACTCTTCAAGGCATTCCAGATATTAACAAAGTGTTCATCAAATACGGGAAGGTCCATAAATTTGATGGATTTCATGGTTTCAAAACAGATAATGAGTGGATGCTTGATACGGAAGGTGTCAATCTTTTGGCTGTCATGTGTCACGAGGATGTTGATGCTACAAGGACAAAAAGTAACCATTTGGTTGAAGTGATTGAGGTTCTTGGAATTGAGGCTGTCCGTCGAGCTCTCTTGGATGAACTCCGGGAGGTGATATCTTTTGATGGATCCTATGTGAATTACAGGCATCTGGCCATTCTGTGCGATACAATGACATACAGAGGTCACCTGATGGCTATTACAAGGCACGGTATAAATCGCAATGACACAGGACCTCTTATGAGATGTTCTTTTGAAGAGACTGTGGATATCTTGCTTGATGCTGCTGTATATGCTGAATCTGACTACCTGAGAGGTGTCACTGAGAACATTATGCTCGGCCAGCTTGCTCCTATCGGTACTGGAGGCTGTGAGATATATCTGAATGACCAGATGCTGCAGCAAGCCATTGAACTTCAACTTCCAAGCTATGGGGAAGGCCTAGGCTTTGGCATGACACCAGCAAGTTCACCCATCTCTCGGACACAATACCATGATGGAATGATGTCGCCAAGTTATCTGCTGAGTCCAAACATCAGGACTTCCCCTGTTACAGATGCTTCGTTCTCTCCATATGTTGGGCATATGAGTTTCTCACCCGTCCCTTCCTCAGGGGGATACAGTCCATCTCCAATTTATGGACAGGAAAATGGATACAATCAATCACCAATCTACCCTACTCCATCCAGCCTCTACAGTCCTCTATCACCAATCTACACTCCTGTATCACCAATCTACACTCCTGTATCACCAATCTACACTCCTGCATTACAATTGTATACATCGGGCGCTTCTACTTATAGCCCAACAAGTCCTATTTACTCACCCACGACTCCAGTTTACACACCCACAAGCCCTATATACTCGCCTGCGAGTCTGTCATACTCACCCACGACAAGTTACAATCCTACATCTCCTAGCTATAGTCCTCTCTCACCAAGCTACAGCCCCACTTCAACAAGTTACAGTCCCACCTCGCCAGTATATAGTCCTACTTCTCCTGTGTACAGCCCGACATTGCCATCTTATAGCCCAACGTCACCATTATATAGCCCTACATCACCTTCATACAGTCCGATATCTACTCCATACAATCCGACGGCTATGTCGTACAGCCCTACATCGCCTGGTTACAGCCCAACCTCACCAGAATACAGCCCAACATCGCCGAGCTATAGTCCGACTTCACCAAGCTACAGTCCTTCCTCAGACCATACTTCTCCAAACTATAGGTACTGAGTACTGACAAATGTAAAAAGAGTTGCAAGCTTAAATTTTGGCAACTGATGATGATGTTGCTTCCTTTTGTAATCTGTTTATATATGTATGCATGCATTAAATGTTTGTATTGCTGTTTTCTCAGCCCATCTTCACCAGCCTACTCGCCCACCTCACCATCATATTCAGAACCAAGTCCATCATACAGCCCAACCAGGTGAGTCCCAATAAGGCTTCAGCATCTGTTCACGGTCAAAAGTTCTCTATTCATTATTATGTCTCATTCTTGTCGCTTTGTGGATTTTCTAACGCATTGCCTGACTTGTGTAGCCCAACCGATGACCTAGCTCATCCTGGAGGACCTAGCCTCGTTTATAGCCCAACTTCTACAGATTACTGGTAATGTAACATAGTACTAGGATTCAGGAAAACATCACATGCCTGTCATGAAAAAAGAAAAAAATCTCAACTCCCATTGTTATTGTATGCAGCCCCAGCGGTAGCTACTCCCCTACCTCACCGGGCTACTCCGCACCATCCACCGGGCAAGCTGACTTGGATGGTGATGAGAGAACCGAGTGAAACTGCTGAGAATAGATTGGTGTTGGCTTTAGAGGAAGAAATGAATGCGATGTGCTAAGCCCTTTTCTTTTCTGCTACTGTACAGTTGTTGACTGCACGATTTTGATGTTCAGCAGAAACCAGCACATGACACTGGTCTTCCAACTCTGTAAACCTGTGTAAATGATCAAATGGTGCCTTGCAGGAAGTACGAATTTCTAGACGATCAGCTGTTAGTGTGAGTGACTAGGAGCAAATTCGTGATTTGTGTGTACATAAGCATTTTATAGAACAAGTTTGTCAGGCTTTCCGGGCTAGCTTGCTAGGCTAGTCACGATCAGATTGTGCCTGAAAATTCAGTGTAAATAGTTTTTTTTTTCGATTTGTAATCTGATTCTTCTGATACCATTGTCCTTACAAATACTGTAACAGCCCAAATAGAATTACTGGTGATACAAATGTAGCCAGAACTTCCCTAGTTCAACGTCAAGATTAGTGGTTTCCTTGCCCGAAATAGTTTTTTCTCGAACACGCAGGAGAGCTGCGTATCATTGCATTAATAGAAGAAGAGAATACAAAGTCAAGTTAAATTACATTCGTGCCTTTTAATGAAAAAAAACACAACCCGACCTTAAACCAAACAGATGGTAAACTAATCACTAGCACCCTGAGGATGGCCGAACAGCAAGGATAAGTCCTTGGCTCCAGCCATGTTCCACCACTTGCTTTCCTCCCCTGCCATGATCAAGGCCCTAGTAAGATTAGGGGGAGTGCCATCAAAGACACACTCATTGCCATGCCGCCACAGTGTCCAAGAACCAAGAATTATGACCGAGTTGAGACCTTTTCAAGTTGTGCAGCTCACAGACCTAGAGACCTTGTTCCACCACTCCTCGAAGATGATGTCCGACGGCTGAGGCGATAAGGCTGCTAGGCCAATACGCTGCAAGATTATATGCCAAAACTGACATGCAAACACACAACCAGCGAGAAGGTGATCAATGGTTTCATCATCCTGATCACAAAGGGGGCAGCGCTCCGGATGGGGGAGATTCCTCCGTGCCAGACGATCGGCAGTCCAACAACGGTTGCGTGCAGCTAACCATAAGAAGAATCGACATTTGCCGGGTGCCCAGGTTTTCCAAATGCGCTTCCATGGACCAAACTGTATTGCACCTTGAAAGAGTGCCTCATAAGCTGATTTTGCCGTGTACTGTCCAGAGGCAGAGGCGCCAACGATGCACATCAGGGACTTCCGGATGAAGAACAACTTCTGAAATGAGATCCCATAACCTAAGAAATTCAGTTATGACATCAAGAGATGCCACGCCATGTATATCTCTTAGCCATACCATGTCTGTCAATGCTTCAGAAACTGTTCTTTTGTTGGCCGTCCTTTTTGGAACCACGCTATATATCAGAGGGGAGAGATCCTGTATGCGCTGTCCCAATATCCATCTATCACACCAGAACAAGGTGTTGGTCCCATCTCCTACCTCAGTGGCGACCGCCATCGAGAAAAGTGCTTGGACACATTCACTTGTTTGAATCGGTAATGCTGCCCAAGGCTTGCTTGGATCAGATTTCTTGAGCCATAGCCATCGTACCCGTAGAGCCCAGCCGAGACTTTTGAGATCAGCAATTCCTAGACCTCCCAGCTCTTTTGGTCGTGTCACCTTGGAGCAAGCCAGCAAGCAGTGACCTCCTTTAGCATCTTTGCGACCTCGCCACATGTAGCTTCTCTGAATTTTATTTATAGCCTTGTGGGCCCAAGGTGGCAGGTCGAGCGCCATAGCGTGATATATCACAGTTGCTGTAATCACAAACTGAACTCACTACAGGAAACAGGGCATTTGCCGAGTGTAAGAGACACTCGGCAAAACCCCTTAAGCTCTCGGCAAAGGGTTTGCCGAGTGTAACACTCGGCAAATTCCAGTGGGCAAAAAGGGGTTTGCCGAGAGCCAAATGTCGGACACTCGGCAAACCTTTTGCCGAGAGCCCATTTAAACCCTTGGCAAAAAAAAAGGTGGGCTGACGGCCGGCCCAAACGGCCGTCAGCCCGGGTTTGCCGAGTGCCACTGACGCCAGGAACTCGGCAAACCTGGACATTTGCCGAGTGCCAGCGCCAGGGCACTCGGCAAACCCTGGTCACTTTGCCGAGAGCCCTGGCACCAGCTCACGGCAAATATTGGTCATTTTGCCGAGTGCCCTGGCCTGGCTCTCGGCAAAAGCTGGGTACACTCGACAAATAATTGTTCCAGGTTGCAATAAAATGTTTATTTTTGCTACAACCTGGACCACAATTACGAATAAATGACACATATATTAACAGCATCATCAGATACACATATTTATCATCACCATCACCATCACAAGCATATAAAATGACCACAAACACAAAACCACATCACATTCAGCTCAAGTCCATATACAGAGTGCCACATAGTTCAAATACAAAGTGTCCACGTAGTTCAAATACAAACTGCTCGACAACGACAACTAAAAGTCCATAAAATGCAAGCTAAGGATAGTAGGTTCATGAAATAGAAATACAACTACAAGTTCATTGAGGTGGCCACCCCGCCCAAGGGCTTGTAGGCGAGATCGGAAAGTTAGATGCCTCAGATTGGTTCTGCAAAATCAAAAGATTGCATGTGACACAAGATTCATAGAAGCTAAGACATTGGATATCCTATTGCGAGGAAAAAAATGAAAGTCCAAGTATCTCAAGTGACTCACCGGAGTGCCGGCTAGAGAAGCGCCGACGTTAGGAGGAACGCCGACGGGAGGAGGAACGCCGCCTAGTCCCGGGAATAGGTCTGGAGGTGGTGGGGGCGCTCCAGTTCTCATCATCGCCTCATACCTCTCCCGCTCTTCCCGCAACTTCTCCTCCATTTTCGCCTCCATCGTCGCCTACAATATGACATCCCATTGTTACAATGCAAAGCAAACATATGTCAAAATCAATGAATGATGAATGAAACAGAAATAACTTGGACTTGCTCAATCTGGATCTGTGTCGCGGTCGGCCGTGGGCGTATTGGCGGGGCTGAGTCCGTGCTCCTTGCTCGGATCTGCGAGAGGGTCGGAGTAGAGGCCGTGTCGAGTGTGCTGTCGCCAATACAGTACCGGCCATGCTTCTTGCCTCCACCCACCCTCATGACGATCTCTCCATCAAGGTCGTGGGTGCTCGGGTCCCAATCTTGCCCATGGATCTCCCTTGCCGCTGATGTGTGCTGACTGATGCGACTGTGGACGGTGGCGTTGCTGTACGCCGAGGGGGGGGGGGGGGGGTCCTCCGGGTTGAAGTCGACGTCGGAGCTCGCCCTGCCCTTGTGGGCCAAAGCAAACGCCTTGAACTGGCCGCAAGGCTGGCCACCATATGCCGCCGACTGCAAAAAAACAGAGAGATGATTAGAAATTATGTTGACTTGAAGAGTGTTATAATGAAGAAATGAAGTCACGTACCCATCTAGACGCGTATTTGCTAAGGCTTTGGCTGCCTTGATGGTGTCCTGGCCCAGGCATCTTCAAACGCCGCTCCCGGGCAGCCTTGTGCGTCTCTTCCCACCACTGGGGGTCGCACCACCTCCTCGCCACATGTGTCGTAATAGGTGGCCAACCACGACGGAGGCACCTACACATTATCAAGTATATAAATATGAGAAGTTCAACTTAAGCGTATTTGAGAAGAATTGAGTATTCATGTTTACCAGAAGGTATTGTGCTCGGGTCAGCTGCATGGTTCGTGCCTCATTTTTGGTCACCGTCGTCTTGAGGACCTGACCGTGGTAGGTTATGACGGCCTCGATCCGCGCCTCGTAGAACATGTCAGGAACGAGTTTCTGACATACTTTGTTCTCCACACGTGCCGCCATGTCCTCCTTGCCAGGCTCGCATCTGAAGAAATCCTGCATAAAGACGCGATGCATATTTTTATTACTTCAATATTATCCAATAAAAGCGATGTATTGACAATGCAATGCAACGAAGACTTACCCACAGCTCCATCATAACCCACTCTGCCTTGTGGGCAAAACACCTGCCACCCGAATCTGGCAAATCCTGAGCGACTTTGTAGTGCTCCCACGTCAAGGCCGGCTCCTGCTTGTCTTTGTACTGCACCACGCCAGGGTAGCATTTCCTGCACAAAATACCAAGGATGCCATTGGGAGGGCGATCGTGATCACCTGGAGTGATCACCTCCCAATTCCTGCCAAGTGAAAAGGACAAATTGTTAGTTTCTATTGTGATTTTGAACATATAATAAAATGAGAAATGATCGACAACATTTAAAGTTACGTACCTAGGCAGTACAGGTCGAATCACAGGCTGTCTATCCACAGGAATCGATCGACTCGGGAGTTGTGCGGGACCACGAGAAAATACACCGGAAGGCTCCTCTGAAGCCTCCCCCTCCTCGTTCTCAGAAGCCTCAGAGCCGTTCACGGAAGGTAGCTCGTCCCCCACCTTCCGCTCCTCCTCCTCCTCACTAGAGTCGTGCACGGAAGGAGAAGGAGAAGGCGACGGAGCCCTCGCAGCCTTCCCTCAACGCCTGCCGCCACCTCTGTTGCCTCGACTCTTCAATCGACCCTCCCGCCGCCGGACCCCTCAACTACATCGGCCCCCTTCCCAGTGGCTCTTGCGTAAATCGACTTCACCGACCTCACCACACCCTTGCCCACCATCTTTAATCAATCACCTGCAATTAAAAAGATTAAATCCATCAGTACTTAATTAGAAAGTAATATACAATTGCAAATAGTAAATAGATGCAAAATATAAATAAAACAGAAATAGAACATAGGAACATAGTACTGCAAATATTAAATAGATGCACCATACATGTATTAGAAATAATCATCATCATCTGGATTATCTTGTTCATATTCCTCATCATCACTATCTCGCATGTCGATATCATCTTTGCTCGTGCACCGAAGGGGGAATGTGGTCATCGTCGTCGATGCCTAATTGTAATTGCTCAAGTAATTTCAAATCGTTGACGTTGAAAACCTCATCTCTAGCTTCATCGTTGTCAACAACCGTTTCGTTGTCTACTTCCATTCTGATCTCTTCGGTTAAATCTATCACGAAACCCCCTTCTAGCCCATCTTTTTGAAAGAACTCTCCAACATCTTTGTTTGGCTCTGTATTGTAATCCTCACTGTTTGGTAAAGGTAGTTTACCGTGTGGCGATACCTTGTATACAACATCCGAACCCTTTAGACGGTCGTCGGTTTGGCACAATAATGGGAGATAATTGTTGGTATTTCACCCGGGAGTATTCCAAGGTATCGTATTTGTTTTCCCCAAGGAACGGAGTTATTCTACCGCAAGGCAAGTTTTACCCAAGAACAACCAAGACAACTAGCAGCCTAGGATTGAGAGGGTGATTATTATCTAGATATTTCTAAGGTTAGACGAATTCAGGTTCTACTCGTCTACTTCGAGCACCGGCTTAGGCTTTGGTCTGCCAAGCCACTCCGGCTAAGGCTCTACTATGTACCCGAACGTGGAGGGTTCCTTTGGATGGACAGGGCTGTCACTTCCTGCCACCTACCTCTACAAACCGTGGAGCACACAGCGGTCAAAGGCAACCCCCTGCCTAGACACCACGTCTATGCTATCGATCACTACTCTAGTCCCGGCCTAATACTGATTCAGAGAACTAGAGCACTCCTTGCGGAGCGACGATCCCGTTGAACGAGTATGACAAGAATTATGCCTAAACGAATGATAAAGCTCAATAGATAGATAATCACCACGTATAATCACTAGAAGTGTTTACACGCCAAGGTACAAGAATAGGAACTAAACCTCCAATGAAAAGAGGAGGAGAACTCCTATCTCTTCCTTGCCCTCTCTCCTATTCTACTAATATACAAGAGGCTCTCGGCCTGTGGATTGGAAATGAGGAGAGTCTTGTGTCTTGTGGTGTGTTGTTGTGTTGAGAGGGGGGGGTACCCCTTTATTTATAGCCTTGGAAGGTCGGCAACTTTGAGGCGGTTCCCGAGGTCGGTGACAATTAATGCAGTGGGAACCGACCTCCAGAGGTCGGTTGTGAACCGCCATAAAAAGATGGGCCAGGGGGGCCTCCCTGTCAGGTCGGCCGACCTGGCCTGGGCCCCACTGGGCCTGGTCCTCCTCTGGCTCCTTCCCCTGGCTATGTATGTGCCCAATCCACTTGCATTCTTTGGTCTTGAAGCCTGGTTCTGTGGTTTTGGGCTTTTGGACTAAATTCTTTAGTCCGGGGAAAATCCGTCGATTGCAAAATCCATGTTTAGTGCCTGTTTTCCCCTGTTTTTATATGAATTGCACCTGCACTCATAATTTCACCAAGACTAGTGGAATTTGTTAGAAATAAGCCCTATGTGTACCCTTGGTGATGGTGTTAGGTCCAAAAGGTGCATAAAGTTGACGGTAAAAATGGGTCGTAAGGACCGTCAACAAGATCCCCCACACTTAGCTCTTTGCTCGTCCTCGAGTAAAGCTGTGAGTGGAAACTGAGAGGAACTCTTCCCTTAGGTAAGTGAAATCTGCACACAAGCTATTACAAGCCACACCCTTCCACCTGTGAACATGATGGTGGCTAACATGTATTCTTGGATGATTGAAAAGTGGAACGATTCATGACTTAAGTCACCTTGCCTTCACCTACTAAGTACCTTGGGTTTTTTTGAAAGAGTTTTGAAAAATATAAACAACATAGCTCTTGCTCCTCTATTGATTCTCTCGGATCGCTCAAAAAGTGTATTTTCCTTACCAAAGCATTATCTTGCCTCTTTTGTCCTACTTATAAGGCTTGTATGTGGAGCTCAAGGTAGGGATAGAAGAGGCATACTTGTATCACAAATATTGCTGAACCAAAAGAACGGATCCACGGAGAATTCAAGTCATACAACCTTGATCAAGAAGTGCATGTGTGGATGGATGTGTGGATGTTTATATGTGACGACTCCTTTATTGGATTTTACCTCTCTTTGTTTTGTATTTCCGAGACATGGCTATCATTTTTCTTTCTTTTCTTTTCATGCTCTGTACATGAGCATTTTTCTCTTTCTTTTATCTTGCTCATCTTTTGTGAGCCTTCTTTTTTTTTCTTTCTTTTGCATAGCCATGTCCCTCTTTTGTTTATTTGAGAGAGCGAGAGGTAAAATGGGATAAAAGTGAGGAGTGTCTTTATTTGGATGGGTGGATGTGCTAACTCCCGGTGTAGGAGTTTAGCATTTTTGGTGGATTGTGTACGTGATCTTGATCAAGAGAGCATGACAGGTTTCTCACTAGGGTCGCAAAATTTTGGAAAAGCTCATTGCAAAAACAAGTAGCATATGTATGTATGTTTGATAGTTGTGATTAACATATGGCATTGGTAGGAATTTATGTATCAAAAGAGGAGCAGCAAGCCATGATATTTTAACTTTTTGAAATAAAACTCCCAAGGACTTCGTAGATTAAACAAAGGATCATTTCATCGAACCATATCACACTCGCCAATTATCTAGAAAAACATAGGTCCTATGGATAGATTGTTCACAAGCAGGTGGTGATGGAGCGAGTAATAACAAGTGTGCATGATTATGATGAGAGCAAAAGGGAGAGTATTGGGTTTTATAAAGATGTGCTAAAAAGAAATTTTCCCAAGTTTTAATTGGTCAAGTTTTATTTTCGTATCTCAGAATGAACTTGACAGGTATGGTAGGCAAAAAGGGAGTGTGGGAAACAAACGTGAGTAGCACGGGAAAGCAGAGGCCCAGTGGGACCCACCAGGGGTCGACCGACCTGGTCCAGGGGGGTCGGCCGACCTGGTGTGGCCTCCACTGGTGCCCAATTTTCGCTTATTTGTTGGTGTTGTCCTTCCCATGATGGTTCTGAGTGATTTGCGCGTGTTTGTTTCTGTTTTCGCGATGTATCCCCCCCACACTTGCCTTTTTGTCTGTTTCCTTCAAAATAGACAAAGATATTTTGGAAACACAAATTGCTCTACCGGTATGGAAACCCGGGGAGCACTAATTTCATTGAATTCAGCAAATAAGCAGGCGCATTACAATTTGAGGAAATTTAAAGAGGAATTAAAGTGCGCCCTAAGGTCTAATCTTATTCTATCTTAGCCTTTTCGGCTTCTCTCAGCTTTTTCTTCTCTTCTTCGATCAGCTCTAAAGCGAGATCATATTGCGCCCACCCTCCTGTGAGGGTTTTGATAAGGTTTTCATCTTTCTTCTTTTCCTTCCAGAGGTGGTTGTAGAGGTTTTGCAGAACCCCGTTCTCCTTTTTAGCGCGTGCTACTTCTTGTCGGAGCCTCCTTATGGTGCGATAGGCGTCGTCCAGAGCTTGTTCTTCATTGATCCCCCAAAGAGGGCTACCTTTCATGGGCGCGTCTTCTGAGATGGTGGACGATGTGTCGCTTTGTTCATTCATGGTGCGGGAGAAAGAAGAGATGAAGAGGTGGGATGAAGGAGAGAGGTATAAATAGGTGCTTTCTCCACCCCTTGGCGTAGAGAAAAAAGATTTTCTTCCAAAAACAGCAGGAAAGTAGCAAGGAAAGATGAGGTGGCCGATTGGGCAAAAGATGGGAGCCAGAGGAGCCAGGGGGGCGTCGGCCGACCCCCCTTCCCTGGGTCGGTCGACCTGCTGTGGGACCCTCTGGTCCCTTTCTTTTTCTGGTTGATTTCTTGCTATATTTATTTTAAGGAAAGTGCTACTACGGGTGATAAAACAAATCAAAGGATATCATGATAAAGATTTTAACTCAATTAAGTGCATGACATCAAATTCTTTATTTGTATCGGGCTCAAGATAAATTTTTAGACGCTGGCCATTTACCTTGAATATCTTACCTTCGTCGTCTTGGAGTGTGATTGCTCCGTGCGGCGAAGTGTCAATAACTGTATATGGCCCGTCCCATTTGCTTCGTAATTTTCCGTGCCCGAAGAGTTTCACCCGTGAGTTGAATAGCAAGACTTTGTCTCCAACTTTGAATTCTTTTCTTCTTATCCTTTGATCGTGCCACCGTTTAGTCCTCTCTTTGTATATAGCTGAGTTGTGATATGCTTTGTCTCTCCATTCTTCCAACTCAGCTATCTCCATTTTTCTCTTACGTCCAGCATCCCTTAGGTCCATTTTCCATGTTCGGATGGCTCAATATGCTCGGTGCTCCAACTCGATGGGTAAATGACATGTTTTTCCATATACGAGTTGGTATGGTGACATGCCTATGGGCGTCTTGTATGCTGTTCGGTATGCCCATAGTGCATCGGGTAGCTTGCTTCTCCATGAATTCCCCATCTCTAGTACGGTCTTTTGCAGGATCCGTTTGATTTGTTTGTTTGATGTCTCGGCCTGCCCACTCGTTTGGGGATGGTACGGAGTGGCAATGTTGTGTCGTGCTCCAAGCTCTCTAAGGAAGCTACGGAAGGTCTTATCGATGAAATGAGACCCTCCGTCGCTTATCACTAGCCTCGGTGTTCCAAATCTTGGGAAGATAATCTCGTGGAACATCCGACGAGCATGCTTGGAGTCAGCGGCTCTGCAAGGCATTGCTTCTACCCTTTTGGATACGTAGTCAACTGCCACCAAGATGTATTCATAGCCTTGGGATTTGGGGAATGGCCCCATGAAGTCGATGCCCCATACGTCGAAGATTTCGACTTGTAGATTGAAGTTGAGGGGCATAGCATCCCTTGCTGTGATGCCTCCAAATCTTTGGCATTGTGGGCATCGTCTGATGAATTCTTTTGTGTCTTCGTACATTGTTGGCCAAAAGAATCCGCTTTGCCATATCTTAGCCTGAGTACGAAACACTCCATGGTGTCCCCCGTATGGAGCTGCATGGCATTTTGTGATGATTTGTGTGCTCTCGGGTGTTGGCACACATCGTCTGAGCAGTCCATCGGCGCAGACACGGTACAGGTAGGGATCATTCCATAAGTGACGGCGACTCTCGTAGATGAGTCGTTTCTTGTTTTCTCCGGGCGGTACGTACCCCGTCACGATGAAGTTCACGATGTTGGCGTACCATGGGTGCGCGTCCCTCACGTGGAGCAGCATGTCGTCGCGCAAGAAGTCATTGATGGGTAGTTCCTGCGGGTTAGTGAATTGCATGCGCGACAAATGATCCGCTACAGAATTTTCTACTCCTTTCTTATCACGAATTTCTAAATCAAACTCTTGGAGCAGAAGAATCCATCTTATCAAACGGGGTTTACCATCTTTCTTAGAGAGCAAAAATTTTAAAGCGGCATGATCACTGTAAACAATAACTTTTGCTCCGGCTAAGTAAGATCTAAACTTGTCAAAGGCAAACACAACAGCAAGGAGCTCTTTTTCAGTGGTAGTGTAATTTAATTGAGCTCCTGTCAGCGTTTTGCCTGCATAAGAAATTGCATGATGCTTTTTGTCTCTAGTTTGACCAAGAACAGCCCCCACAGCATAGTCACTAGCATCACACATAATTTCAAAAGGCAGCGTCCAATCAGGGGGTTGGATAATTGGAGCTGAGATGAGTGCATTTTTGAGAGTAGTAAAGGCAATCATGCAATCATCAGAAAACTCAAAGGGTGCATCTTTTGCGAGCAGATTTGTAAGGGGTCTAGCAATTTGAGAAAAATCTTTAATGAAACGACGATAGAACCCCGCATGTCCAAGAAAACTGCGAACACCCTTAATATTAACAGGAGGTGGAAGTTTTTCTATCACTTCTAATTTAGCTTTGTCCACCTCTATCCCTCTTTCAGAGATTAAGTGCCCAAGGACTATGCCTTCTCTAACCATGAAGTGGCACTTTTCCCAATTGAGCACTAAATCCTTTTCTTGGCAACGTTGCAGGACTTTGTCTAAATTTTCTAAACAATGATCGAAGGTTTTTCTATAAACAGAGAAATCATCCATGAAAACTTCCATAATTTCCTCGATCATGTCAGAAAAGATAGACATCATGCATCGTTGAAAAGAAGCAGGAGCATTACATAGCCCGAAAGACATTCGTCGATAAGCATAAGTTCCGTAAGGGCATGTAAAAGTGGTCTTACTTTGATCGTCGGGATGGATGGGGATTTGATGATATCTGTTGGCGTCTCTTACGGTCACGCGGGAAACACGCGACCGCGGGGAGACGCCGGGGGTTATGGAATTGTTCACTTGCACTATTTAACCAAATAATCCACAACTAGTAACAAGTACTAGATATGAATTATAAGGTTTGTCATGTTAAATAGAATATCCGCAAGCGGACGGATAACCCGTTGTAGCATTTCACCCGAGGGTATTCCAAGGTATCGTATTTATATTTTCCCAAAGGAAGACATGGTTGACAAGAGTACTTATGTTCATGGTGTTACAAACGATAAGTGATATAACCACATTCCAATGCAGGGGTAAGGTTTAATAATAATAAGGATAGTGCGACACACACGAAGGCATTCCACTCTCTCTAATAAAAGGCGAGAGATAATTCTAAGCAATGCTAAGTTAGACTAGTGAGCTACTACTCCAAAGGTACAACATTCATGTAGCGTGCACAACCTCTACCTATCATCTAGCGTCATGCAAGCACAAGCAAGCGTCTAATGCCTAGGCAACATCGGGAGATCCGGCATACGCAAGGTCTGCCTCGCGACTCCGGCCTATTTACGTACTCCTATGCCGTGCCCGAACGTGGAGGGTTCCTTTGGATGGACAGGGCTGTCACTTCCTGCCACCTACCTCTACAAACCGTGGGACACGCACATACCCAAGGGTGGATAGACTACCCCGGCACCATGCCGGCGTTACTAACCACGACTCTAGATCCCTCGAGGCACCCCCAACCCTTCGGATCGACGGGGTGATAAATCTAGAGCACCTTTGCAGGACAATGAGCCCGATGCCTAAACATGAGAACAACTAGCCTAACTAGCATAAACTAGATAAAAGGGATCAAAGCTAGCACTAAGTCATGCATAAGCGTTTGTCGCTCAAGAACGAGCGACGAACGATGAACGATTAAGCAAGTTCAAGAATAATCGATGATCGAGTATGAACGAACGAAGAACGAATGATGAACGAGCATGAACGAACAACGAACGATCATACAAGATCATGATAGAACTAGCAAGCTCATAACAACTATATGAATACTTGTATTCCATAGATTAAATAACAAGTCTTACAAAGAGAGAGGAAGGATACAAGAGCGCTACCCAATTCTCCACAAGACTTTGGGAGCAATAGGGCAACCCACTACTCAGCCTAGCACTACCTAGAATTGCCTCTAGCTCTAGTGTGAGGAGGAGGGAATGATCCTTGTGTATTGTGTGTGTCTTTGAAAGGAGGGGGGTACCCCTCCTTATATAGTCCTTGAAGGTCGGCAACTTTGAGGCGGTTCCCGAGGTCGGTGGCATTTAATGCAGGGGGAACCGACCTCCAGAGGTCGGTTACAAACCGCCACAGAAAGATGGGCCCAGGGGGCCACCCTGCCAGGTCGGCCGACCTGGCCAGGGGGGGTCGGCCGACCTGTGCCTGGCCCCTCCTGGGTTGGGCTTTGGCAGGTGGCTCCCCCTCTGGGTCTTCTTCTCTGGTCCAGGTGCATTAGGCCTTGGTTGTGTTGGACTTTGACGATATTTGGCCTTTTGTCTTGGAGTTGTATTCCCGCGGCGAACGTCGAGTTTGTAAAAGTGTTGTTTCGTCGCCTTGGGGCATGGTTTCACCTGGATTTCTCCCTTATTCCACCTGCACACTAAAATCTAGAGGTACATGTGGAAATAGGTTATTCTTAAATAAAATGCGTGTAAGAAATGCTCAGTCCCTCTTATTTATTGAGCTAATTGACGGTCGAAATTGGTCCGTAACGACCGTCAACAATATCCCGAATACCCATCAAGGAAACAAAAAAAAGAATGATTTGCCAGCCGTTCCAACATCTCATCGATGAAGGGCAGCGGAAAATGATCTTTCTTTGTGGCCTTGTTAAGTTTTCGGTAATCAATGCACATCCTCCATCCCGTGACGGTTCGTTGAGGGATTAACTCATCCTTGTCGTTATGGACGACCGTCATTCCTCCCTTCTTGGGCACAACCTGCACTGGACTCACCCACTCGCTGTGTGGAACAGGATAGATAATACCAGCATGCAAGAGTTTTAAGACCTCTTTCTTAACAACCTCTCTCATCGCATTATTTAGCCTCCTTTGAGGTTCCCTAGAAGGTGTACTTTCAGGATCTATGGGAATGCGATGGGTGCAAAGAGCAGGGCTGATTCCTTTGAGGTCTCCTAGCGAGTAGCCAAGAACGGAGCGATGCTTTTCTAACACGGCTAAGAGTTTAGTGCTTTCTTCCTCCGAAAGCTTGTCACTTAAGATGACAGGGGTTTCGGGGTTTCCGTGAAGAAAAGCGTAGCGCAAGCCTGGTGGAAGTGGTTTAAGTTCTATTGGAGGTGGTGGCGGTGCAAGGGTTTCAGGTAGCTCCAAAATTTCCTCCGAATCATCTTCTTCTAGAACAAAATCAAGAGCATCTTCATCCAAAGATGATTCGGGGGTTTTATGAAGAAATATCGCCATAACCTCCTCTATGCATTCATCTTCCTTAGGTAGCTCCTCGGCGAAGGAATTTCGTGCTTGAGTGATAGGAATAGAAAAAGGTTCATCGCCGAGGGTGAAGTCGATGGTTCCAAAAGGTGACGTCCCCAAGAAAAGTTTTTCTATGGGATATCCTACAAGGACATCGAAATCCGAGATTCCGAAGACATGGAAGTCCAAGGATACCTCCGCTTCATCGTGCTTGATGCGAACGCCTCTAACGATCCCCAAACCCTCAAAGATATGCCCCGGAGAGGTTCTAAGGAGTTTGCTAGTGGGTTCCCATGCTTCGCTGCCAAACATGGTTAAAGCAAAGGATTCAGACATGATGTTGGCTCCTACTAGAGGGCTGTAGAGAACGTCAACCTTGGATTCCCGAATTAAGCTTTGAATGGTTGAGGTGGGGAGGACAAGTTGAATGATATCGGAAGAAAGCTCATTTTCCTTCAACCATTCATCGCTCATGATCGCCGTCAACTCCCGAATAGTTTCTAAGAGAAAATCTTTTTCCAAAGGTTCGGGGGTTGATGCACAGATCTGAGGTTTCTTTTGACAAGAGTAGTTCAAGGTGTTTCCAAAATTTTCGAAAATCTCTTCCTCGAACTCAAATGGGAACTCAAGAGGTTCATCTTCCTCTATCATGGTTCTTATGTTAGATGAGAACTCGGGCGTCGGCTCTACCAATGTAGGCACCAATTGTTGTGTTTCTTGCGCAACGAGTTCCTCATCTATTGACTCCGGCTCAACTAGTAAATCAGCGGAAAAAGGCGTGTTTTCCACAATTCGATCCAAAAGTTCGTGTGCTTCCGCTATGGTCTTATGAGTAAAAGATCCACCAGCGGCCGTGTCAAGATAAAGTGCGGTATCGCTGCTCAATCCCGAATAAAAATGTTGCAATAAAACTGGTTCGGGGAGCAACAATTCTGGTCCAGAGTCTGTTAATGAACAGAATCTGATGCAAGATGCACTTAAGGTTTCCTCCTCTTCTTGACGAAAGTTAATTATTTCCGCTCGTAGAGAAGTAATACGAGATACGGGGAAGAATGCTAGACAAAATTTGTCTCGCAATTCTTTCCAATCACCGTTTACTCTCTTAGCGGTGTAAATGTACCATTGCCTCGCCCTCTCATTGAGAGAGAAGGGAAACAATTTCCATTTTAATGTTTCTTGTGTCATGCCATGGATCGATCGGCATGAACACAAATGCTCAAACTCTCGCAAGTGTTCATAAGGATTTTCATGTTTAAAACCCGAAAAGGATAAACCTCTTATCATCAAAATGTAATCGGGGGAAAACTCATAGCCAGATGAAGAAATAGGTTGTGATGATGATGGTGGCTCTAAGAGCTCGCCCCGTGGAGTAGAGAATGATTGGATGGTGGGTTGTGACTCCATGAAATGTTTTTGTGAGTTTTTGATTTTAAGGGAAATAAAAACAGAACGGTAAGTAAGATAGATTACGAGGGCAAACTTAATTTGCAATAGAGATATCAACCGTTCCCCGGCAACGGCGCCAGAAATGCTTGTTGGTATTTCTTACGTCACAGATAAATCCGCAAGCGCACGGAATACCGTTGTAGCACTTCACCCGGGAGTATTCCAAGGTATCGTATTTGTTTTCCCCAAGGAACGGAGTTATTCTACCGCAAGGCAAGTTTTACCCAAGGACAACCGAGACAACTAGCAGCCTAGGATTGAGAGGGTGATTATTATCTAGATATTTCTAAGGTTAGACGAATTCAGGTTCTACTCGTCTACTTCGAGCACCGGCTTAGGCTTTGGTCTGCCAAGCCACTCCGGCTAAGGCTCTACTATGTACCCGAACGTGGAGGGTTCCTTTGGATGGACAGGGCTGTCACTTCCTGCCACCTACCTTTACAAACCGTGGAGCACACAGCGGTCAAAGGCAACCTCCAGCCTAGACACCACGTCTATGCTATCGATCACTACTCTAGTCCCGGCCTAATACTGATTCAGAGAACTAGAGCACTCCTTGCGGAGCGACGATCCCGTTGAACGAGTATGACAAGAATTATGCCTAAACGAATGATAAAGCTCAATAGATAGATAATCACCACGTATAATCACTAGAAGTGTTTACACGCCAAGGTACAAGAATAGGAACTAAACCTCCAATGAAAAGAGGAGGAGAACTCCTATCTCTTCCTTGCCCTCTCTCCTATTCTACTAATATACAAGAGGCTCTCGGCCTGTGGATTGGAAATGAGGAGAGTCTTGTGTCTTGTGGTGTGTTGTTGTGTTGAGAGAGGGGGGTACCCCTTTATTTATAGCCTTGGAAGGTCGGCAACTTTGAGGCGGTTCCCGAGGTCGGTGACAATTAATGCAGTGGGAACCGACCTCCAGAGGTCGGTTGTGAACCGCCATAAAAAGATGGGCCAGGGGGGCCTCCCTGTCAGGTCGGCCGACCTGGCCTGGGCCCCACTGGGCCTGGTCCTCCTCTGGCTCCTTCCCCTGGCTATGTATGTGCCCAATCCACTTGCATTCTTTGGTCTTGAAGCCTGGTTCTGTGGTTTTGGGCTTTTGGACTAAATTCTTTAGTCCGGGGAAAATCCGTCGATTGCAAAATCCATGTTTAGTGCCTGTTTTCCCCTGTTTTTATATGAATTGTACCTGCACTCATAATTTCACCAAGACTAGTGGAATTTGTTAGAAATAAGCCCTATGTCTACCCTTGGTGATGGTGTTAGGTCCAAAAGGTGCATAAAGTTGACGGTAAAAATGGGTCGTAAGGACCGTCAACAATAATAAACTTGTTTGGCATGTTGACCCGCAATATAGACATCGTCTCCTGGGTAGACGGAGGACTGTCGAATTTCGACTAGCCCAATATTAGGAGTCCGTCTCACAACTTGAGGATTGAACCAATGGCATTTGAATGTTACAAGAGTAAGAGGTTTGTAACCATGAAAGAAGAGTTCGTATATTTCTTCAACTCTTCCGTAATACTCCACCACATTATCCCCGAGCGTAAAAACTCCGGTATTAGTGGTTTTTCGATTGGGCCGATTTTGCTCATAGGTTGTTGTGTGAAAGCGGTACCCGTTAACGTCATAGCCTGTAAATGACTTGAGCTTATAGGGACAACCATCGGCAATCTGTCTCAGCTCGGGATTCATAGCCGCATCGGTATGGGCTTACAAGCAAGCAGGACAGTTAGTTATATTATTCGCACGTACGAGCAACTTCTAATATAATAACACAAAGAAAATGCTAAATACCTTTTTTTTGAACCAAGAAATGAAATCGGGCTTTCCAGCTCCCGCACCCTTTTTAAGAAGGGTATCATATTCATGTGGGGTAGGTTCCCTTGATGCAGTCCAGAATTGCAAGTGAAAATCCTTGATGTAATCCTCCACTTCTTGAAGGTTGGTCAACACATATAGCATGACAGTGCGCCACTCTTCATTTGTCAATTGCTTGTGGATCGCTTCACTTCCAGTTCCGTGTTACCCTTGGAAAAGGCTGAGGGTCGATTCATTTTTGACAATATTGTAACGAGAGGGTGGATAATGCACGCTTGGAAGGTTCTCAGAATAGTACTTAGATGCGAAGTTTGACACCTCTTCCAAAACGAATGCCTCTGCAATGGAAGCTTCAATTTTGCATTTATTTTTACATTTCGTTCGAAGAACCTTCTACACCTCTCAATTGGGGAGCACCAAGAGTTCTGCGCAGGTCCCCCCAATCGTGCCTCAGACGGGAGGTGCAAAATCATATGCACCATCGGAGTGAACAAGCCAGGTGGAAAGATCTTCTCCAACTTACAGAGGAGCACGGACGCCATTTTTTCCATGTCCTTAATAACGGTCTCAGATATCTCCTTAGCACAAAGTCGGCGGAAGAAATAGCTCAACTCTGCCAACACTAGCCATACATGATCAGGGAGATAGCCTCAAACCATCACCGGAAGAAGCCGCTCAAGCCACAAGTGGTAGTCATGAGTCTTGGCTCCGTTAATTCGCATAGTAGTCAAGTTCACTCCCCTACTCAGATTCGCTGCAAACCCATCAGGGAACATTAACGTTTTGAACCATTCTAGTACTTCCCTCCTTTGTGGTCTTGTCAGGACGAAGTCGGCCTTGGGCTTTTTCCATGCCTTGCCTTTAGTAGGAGGCATCATGTTTAGCTTAGGCCTATCACATAACGTTGCTTGATCAAGTCTTGCCTTAACGTTGTCCCTTGTCTTATCAGCAATGTCAACGATTGTTCCGAAGAGTGGAACGCCAATGCCAAGTTCAGTGTGCATTAGATCGATGTTATGTGGAAGAAGAATGTCACCCATATAGGAAAGCCTAAACAAGCCCATGATCTGAGTGAAGGCATGCTGCTCACCATATCCCACAAAACAACCATTTGTTTCATCGACCTGGAGAGCATCTAACATAGCACGCACCTGTGGACCTTTCAAGAACTTCAGTGGAGGGTCGTGAACTACGACACCTTTCGTAAAGTTCTTTTTGTCTCTTCTGAATGGATGGACAAGAGGGAGGAATTGTCAATGTTGGTCGAACGAAGAAAACTTGCCACCCTTCTTCAACAAAATGAACCTCACAAGATGCTTGCATACTAGGCATGGAAACTTCGAGTGAACACTACCGTATGTCATGCGGAGAGTATTGGTACCAAACATACATTCTGAAGTTTGTCTTTGTAGCTCGATCGTATGTCACTATCCCTTCCTCCCAAGCACATTCTAAATCATCAATCAGAGGCTCCATGTAAACAGACATATTATTCCCTGGGTTCTTAGGAATTATCAGAGACAAGAAAATGTTCTGTCGTTGAAAAAGGACGCCAGGGGGGTGTGTGTGATTGAGGGGTATGATGAAAACGGGCCAACAACTGTACAGGGCAGACCCCATACCATAAGGATTGAACCCATCTGTTGCCAGTGCCACATGTACATTACGAGCCTCTTGAGCTTTGATGTCATGAATCTCATCAAACCGTTTCCAGGACCATCTACAATTTGAGTCCAACAAACTAACACATGGTCCTTAATCCATTTCATTTCCAAGCAATTTCTCGATTTCATTTTGAAGCATTTCACAATTTCATTTCTAAGCATTTCACAATTTGCAAGCAATTCATATTTGCATTTCACTATTTCAATCGGAGCATTTCACTTTTCACTATTTCATTTTCATTTTCATTTCACAATGACAGAGAACACAAGAAAAAAAAACTCACCTGCTGGCGTCGGCGGCGGAGGGGCGGGGCCGCGGGCCGCGGGCCGAGGGAGGGATCCAGTGGAGGGGCGGGGCCGCAGGCCGAGGGAGGGGCAGCTGGTGGCGGCGGGATCTGGAAGAGGCGCCGCCGCTGAAAGTTGCCTAGAGGGGGGGAGGGGTGAATAGGCAACGCTAAAAACTTCTGCAAATTAAGACTTAACCAAATCATCAGTTCCACCGGATAATCCGGCACACTGTTGGATACTCCGGACCTGGTGCTACCGGAGTACCCGGTACTGTGTCGGACAATCCGAAACAGGAGATAAATCTTGCGCAATTTGAAATCTACGAAGTTTCTAGCAATTCTACTTAAATCAAAAGACTTGTATAGATGCTAGGAAGTAAATCTACATAGTAAATACGGAAGGAAACAAGTAGATATGTAGATGGAGGCAATATAGTGATATATGAGCAATATGAATAAGAACAAGTATGAAGAACAAGAACAAAACGAAATTGAGACAATATGACACACGATTTGTCCCCGAAGTTCGGGCCCACAAAGTTCCCTACGTCTCCATTGAGGAGTCCACAAAGGACCGGGTTGCTCTCAACCCTTTTCCTTACTCAAATGGTCACCAAGATCGATTCGAGTTGCTCACTAGCAAATCCCTTGCGGGAATGGGTAATACAAACTTCTCGGAGCTTCACCACACGATTTGAGAGCTCCCGGGCAACCTCTAGCCGTCTAGGAGCACAAAGCTCCAAGAGTAACAAATGAAATCAAGTGAGATGATGCCACAAGAAGCTCAAGAGTGGGATGCTTGCTCTCAACACGATTCTCTTGCTCTCACACACTCCCTTGAGTGAATCACACAATTCTTTGGCTTGGGAATGAGTAGAGAGTGAAGGGGAATGCTCTTGGTCGTGTTTTTGTGAGTGGATGCGAGAGAGATGGCCGTTGGAGGTGGATGGGTCCCAAAAATCGAACTGTTGCGCTGCTGATTAGGGTCTACCGGATACTCCGACAGTGTGCCGGATACTCCGATAGACACTTAGGCTGTGGTGGCAATGGCTTCCACCGGACATTCCGACACATAGTCGGATACTCCGATGGGGACCTCCTGAGTGCGTCCGGATACTCCGACAGGATGTCGGATACTCCGGTGGGAGAAATCTGCAACTGGAAATTTGGCTATCTACTCAAGCTCAATTTTGGTTAGTTTTGGTTCATACAAAAGCTCTTGTGACATCAGTAGACACATGATTACCATCCCTCTTGATAGTACAGCATTCCTAGACTCAATGAAAATTAAAAGAGTGAAATCTTGGTCCATTGAGCACTTGATGCCATTCGTGTCAACACAATGAGGGATTGTAGTCTTGAAATCTTTTTTATTCTCCATTGTGAGACCTAGCTGAATATTTTCTCAATGTAAATATTAGTCCTTTTGATCGTTTTGACGTGAATCACACAAAACACATGATTAGGGGCCTAGATGCACTTTCAGCCGAGCCGCGTCCTCGGGGGAGAAGGGTCGTCGGGGCTGGGGGTGGGGGGTCGACGCGGGAGGGGAGGGGTCGTCGGAGGAGGCGCGTGGTGGCGGGCGGGGGCGCGGAGGACGGTGGAGGCGCGCGGCGGCGAGATGCGGTGAAGAAGAAAGAAAGAAGAGAGAGGAAGAAGACGCGCCCGCGGCTAAGTCCAATAATACAGACTTTGCCGAGAGCACGAGATCTAGCTCTCGGCAAAGAAATTAATTTCTTTTTTTTACGTAACTTAATGTTTGCCGAGAGCCAGCACAGACACGCTCGGCAAATATTTGTTGTTCTTTTTTTAAAAAAAATTCATTTAAAATTGATTTCAAATTAAAAAATATTAAACTACAAATTTTTATAACCTTTTGATATCTAACACTTTTATTTTTACAAATTCTTCATACGGTATCGTTTTCAAAATTCAAATTTTCAAATTTGAGAAAATTAAACGTATTTTTCATTAACATTTTGATTTCAAATAAAAAGGTTCAAGAAATTACATCTCTACTATTTCTCTACCCTATCAAGAGCTACAAATTACATCTCTACTATTTCTCTACCCGAGATTACCCGGAAAAATTCAAATTTTCGCTTTCAAGAAATTCATATGTATTTTTCGTTGACAAAGCAAATTCGAATTTCAAAAGTATTCAACAGCAAAGATGTGTAACTTATGAAGGCCTACAACTTCTGTTTTGATCATTTTTGAATTCGATATAATTATAGCCACATTGTTCACAAATTTCAAATGTACCTCTTCATGTTTCCATGAACTACATGGGACATTTATAGTTTGTGAACAAGTTTACCGTCACTTTGTCGAATGAACAAATGACCAAACTCGAAAGTGTAGATCTCAAGATTTAAGACAACTTTGTAGTTCACAAGATTTTCATTTGAACAAACCTAGTGCATGAAAAAATTAATTGAAAATATGTTTGCCGAGAGCCACTCTCGGCAATAATTATTTTGCCGAGAGCAGCTCTCGGCAAAGGCAAAAATATTTTCCGGAGCGCCTTGTTTGCCGAGAGCTGTTGCTCTTACGCTCGGTAAAAAAATATCTTTTTGCCGAGTGTCTTGCACGCCTCTCGGCAAAGCACGGGCAAGGGCCCACATTTTTCCTGACGCCGTCGCGAACTTCGGACGGCCGTCAAATGTTGCCGAGAGTCTGATTTTTGCCGAGAGCTTTTTGAAATTTTGCCGAGCGTTTTCTGGCGGGCTCTCGGCAAACTTCTTTTTTTTTGGCCGAGGGGCAATGTTTGCCGAAGGCTGGCTCTTGGCAAAGCATATGCCGCCGAGCGTGCAGGTTCTGCCGAGAGCTGCTCTCGGCAAACATCGGGTTTGCCGAGTGCCCGATAGATTGCTCTCGGCAAAGCCTCGGCCACCCGGCAAAAAACGGTTTTCCCGTAGTGACTTGCATAGCACGTCCCATCTTTGTCATCAAATCCGCTTTCCATCCCGGGAGAAGATCAGCCAAACGATCTATAAGCGGCTGCAATTGAGCCTTCGTGAGTCTTTTTAAGGACAATGGCAAACCAAGGTACTTAACCGGGAACTCCGTTATTTGACATGGCAAGTGTTCTTGGACGATCTCGATGTCCTCAGGCGAGCATTGGATTGGTGCCACGCTACTTTTTTGGATGTTTGTTTTCAGACCGGTTGCTTCCCCAAATAGCTGCAGCATGCTTACTGTGAGGTCAATGTCACTAACTGCCGGCCGAAGAAAGAGCACCACATCATCTGCATAGAGGGAGAGACGGTGTTGAATAGAGCGTGAGGAGAGTGGTTGAAGTAGGCCAGCCTCCGACGCTCTCGCCACCATCTTGCCCGAAATAGTTGTGACCATTATGGATACTCGATTTTAGTTGTATGTTTATTACTCTTTGTACAAATAGTTGCTATCATGATTGGCACCAGATTCGGTTCCCTCAGGCAGGTGAAGGTGTTTTTGCCATATTGGCCATGTCAAATTTAGCTTCGTTGTTCCTATGGCTCCTATCTAATGCCTTTTTCAGGAGCCAGAGGAAATGCATCTCAGATGCTCTGTTTTGATAGAAGTTTGATTGTTGTTGTAAGGTGAGTACACTTGTTAAGGTGCTTTCAGAACCTTCAGTGTTCATTTCTTCTGTAAAACAGATATTTGTACGACATCTGAGTTAGTTCACTGCGTAGTATTCTCAAAGGCGTTGATGGGATTTTATTCATTAACTGCAACTGCCGAACTTCATCTGTAGCGTTTCTATTGTATCAATTAACCTACCGAAAATAGCCTTGACGCTGATTGTTGAGTTTGTATCGTCAGGTGGTCGTCGTTTACGGAAACTTGTTTTCCGTCCGCTGAACTCTAATGGTCCTAAAAGACGTGTGATTATCAAAATGCAATCCTTTTATCTTGCGAAGTATGTTTTGTTTTGGATTTACTTTTTTTGTCCTCGATGAAACTCAATCAGTTGCTTGGTCACTTCAGCTTCAAAAACTGATAATGTTGCCGGTTATGAAAGTAGTGAATAGTGATTGATTGAGAAATAATTGGACTAGTTTCTTCTGATTGGGAAACAGCAACAATTAAGAAGTACCTAATTTAAGAGACGAAACATGGTAGTAGTCAAAGTTTTCCTTATCGATTCAACCGTTCCAGCCGAGCCGGACCGGTAAGTCCGGTTACCGGTCGGTAACCGATCAAAACCGATAAAAACCGAAAAAATTCGTCAAATTTTCAAATTCATTTCAAATTCAAAATAAAAAACCTGTAAGCCGAGGAAACCGAACCGGACCGATAAGTCCTGGTAGTAGTAGTAGTCGTCCTGGCAAAAAAAAAAAAAAAATGAAGCGACGATTAGTTCTCTGCTTATAAATTGGTAGAGCAGAGCAGCCAGGGAACAGAGCAGCGGAGGAGTTGGCGAAATGGAGGCCATGACTAAGATCTTAGGATCCGTTTGGATGTAGATATTGGAGGCTTTGGAATTGAATTGGCTTCAATACCAAATCAACCTAGGCATTGAAATGAGCTCAATGCCAATTGCGATTGTTTGGATGTAGATGGAATTGAGTGCTAGAATTCAACTCAGGGGCTGAATCCGGCATGGAACTCAACAACACGATGGAATTTTTGAGTTCTTGTTCCACCATTGCGCTGCAAATTTCATCTAATTTTTAAAAATATTGTTTTTTAATTGTCTTTTTTTTCAAATTTTCGTTTTCTGAATTTTCAAATAAAAAACCGGACCGGTTTTTTTGGTTTTCCGGTACCGGTTCGGTTACCGACGGTTTTGCGATCATATTTTTGTTTCAAATTTTCATTTTTTTTTGAATTTGGAATTCGAAAACCAGACCAGATTGGTTTTTTCGATTTCTCCGGTAACCGGTCCGGTTACCGACGGTTTTGCAATCATCTTTTTGTTTTAATTTTCAATTTTTTTTGAATTTTGAATACGAAAACCGGAAATCCTTGATGAGGACGCTCCAATGCCACTGAATTCAGAGGGTCGGGCGTCTGATTTGTGGACAGGGCAACTTAGTTATATTTCAATGCCATGGAATTGGGACTCTAATGCCAATTCCGAATTCCGGCGACATCCAAACACTGGAATTGGCTGAACCCAATACCAAATTCCAGCTCTCAATTCCAATATCCAAACGCTACGTTAGTGTTATTATTGTTGTACTGCCTCTCACATGAGAGGTTCGCCTTCTCAGCCATCTGTTGCATCATTAATGTGTTGCATCTCTCTCCATCATTGTTTTCGAACGAATTTCTCTCACACATGAACTTCTTTTCTTGCTTTGTGTTTGCAGGAAATGCATCCGCCGAGCAATGCAAGGTGTCGGACCTGAACGTGACCCAGACCTTCGTGCCGGTGCCGGACCACGCCTTTGGAGGGTACCAGGTGTACGCGGTGTCCGTGGAGAACCGGTGTGTCTGCTCGCAGGCCAACGTGAAGGTGAAGTGCCCCGGGATCAACTCCTCCGTGCCCACCGACTCGGAAGGCCTCCTCAGCCCGGACGGCGACGGCGAGCTCTGCACCCTCAACGGCTGCCGCGCCATCCCCACCGGCGTTGAGCACACCATCACCCAGTTCAGCTTTGAGCCTGTGTTGTCCACTCTCGCCTGCTCGGCTGCTCCTTCGCCATTGTAGACAGTCGCCCTGTTTGGCACGCTGAATTGCAGCTATTATACTGTAGTGGCTGCTGAACAAATAACTGCGAACACTGTAGCAGATGCTGAAGAAATAACTACTAGAACACTGTAGCTGCTGCAATGCAGCCAGCCGAACAAACTGAGTATTTGCAAGTGCAATACGGAAAGCCCTTTCTTTTGAAGATAACCTTGACCAGGAGAGGCTCATGGTCAATACTGAGATTTTACGAAGCATGGCGGGAAACATGAAGTCATTTAATGGTTCATTGGCATCAAGTCCAACAAGTTTAAGAAGTGCGAGGCACGGCCGGCTTGTCGCCGCCGACGAGGCGTCCAACCTTCACCTCTCGGGAACCCGCTCAAGACCGGCGCACAGCTCCACAACTCGGATGCCGCCTTGGAGGAGCAAAGGGGGCCTGATTTACGCCGCGCTCAAGCTGCGGCTCTGCAAGAAGAACTTCAAGAGTGTGTTTGGTTGTGAGGATGGATAGGGTGGGACGGGATGGGACAAGATGTTTCCATGTTTGTTTTAGAGTTCAGGTGGCATGGAACGGTCCAATTAGGGCCTCGTTCGGTTAGGTCAAGAACGACCCGGATCGTGCTCTGTTCCGGCCGGATCGATCTGGCAAGGTTTAAAATCAGATAGAACCAGGAATGAGTGTTTGGTTTGGCGTGACCTGGAATAAAGCCTAGCCCATTCCGGCCTGTTCTGCCATTCATTAGCTCGGAACCAAAACTAACCTAAGACGGTCTGGAATGAAAACTAATCATGATTGAGTGAATCAGGTGGATTCACTCGTTCCAGCTGCCAGAACGATTCAGGTCCATAATGAAATGTGAGCCGCCGAATGAGGCCTAGGAGAGAATATTCTAGCTAGATGCGGGATGGTTTGGTTCGTGAAAATCGCCCGGATTAATCCGTCCCGTTTGAACGGCATGAGCTGTCATCTTCCTCTTCTTGGTCCTGCCTCGTCCAGTCGCTGGAGCAGGCGTGCACCATGGCGGGCCGAGGGAGGTCGCGGACGACGCGTCGCTGGAGCAAGCATGCGCGCCATGGATGTCCGATGGAGGGACGACGATTGGATGCGACAAAGCGGACGTCTTGCGACAACACGCAACCGGGGGAGCTCGGTCGGGTGGGTGGGCGGCGTGGCTGGGCTATGCGGGTGTGAGCAGGGAGGCCCGTCTGTGCGCGGGCGGGGGGGGGGGGGGGGGGGGGGGGCAGCGGCACTCGCGTCAGTGAGGAGGTGCGGTGCGGTGTGTCAGGACAAAGGGGGGGGGGGGGGGGGGGTGACTGGTGAGCCATGTGCAAAAGGTGCCGCGAGGCACAACTGCTAGGCGAAGGTCGCAAAGCAGCCGGCTCACGGGCGGTGCGTCGTGCTCGTGTGAGCGAAGTGCGTCGTTGGAACATGAAGTAGCAGATCACGTCTTCTCTAGCTCCAACCGCGGCCATGTGACCCAAGTTGCACGGCGACGCGGCTGGATGAGTCTCGGTTGGCGCGGCGATGGGCGATGCGAGGAGAGAAGGACAAGGCGAGTGCGTGGCGCCATGGCTTGGCAAGAATGGCAACACGAGCATGGCGGGGAGAGGTGTCAGCCGTCGCGAGGCCACAATGCACAGTAAAGGTGTTCAATGAAATGCCAAGAGGAATTAGCATCTAAGAGCTAAGAGCATCGCCGACAGTGTACCTCCGCTCGCAATCCCGCTCGGAATCGCACGCCTTCTGCTAGCCATTTTTCCCGAGGCTCCCCGCTGGCCGTCGGCGTATTCCCGCCATCCCGCCTTGCCAGGCCCACTCCTCGTTGGGCCACTCTCCGAGTCATGCAACGCGCTGGCGCTCCGCACGGCGGCCGTGCTCCTCAACGCGTTCGCCGACGATGCCTACAACTGCGTCGGGTACACGCTCGTCTCCCCGCTCGCGGGCGACTCTGCCTCGTCGCCGTTGCATCGCGCGGCGTTCGGCGTGGTCGCGACCGCACTCGAGGCCATCGACTTCCATCCCTTGGCCGGTGCCGCCTCGACAATGACGTTGCCGCGCTCACCATCGACCCTTCCGCGTGCCCGCTCGCCATTCCGCCCGTCCGCCGCGCCGCGCCGCGCGAGGCTTGCTGCCCTGCCCGTCCCTGGCTAATCTGCTGCTCTACGCCTTCTTCTTCTCTGTCGCGCTCTGCCCACTACCTGCCCGACCCGAAGGCCTCGTCGCCAGATGCCGCGGCCACAGCGTCGTTGTTGCTCGGCCTCGACGCCGAAGCCATCCGTGGGCTGTCCTGTTCCCCGCCACCAAACTTGACATCAACGGAACCGAGGAACCCCAGGCAAGCTCACCACCTTGTGCTACGAATTCGTAAAATTGGCCATGTACGAGAGGAAACAGAAGAAATTGATCATACCCTTAACTTATAGGCCTGTTAATGAATTCATTTTAGTGGTCACTATCATCTATATCGCTGGAAGTTATCACTGGCAATGGATCTCAGCAAGAGCGGAAGCTAGCGTGGATGCATTGCAAAAACAGAACATGTTGTTTACGTGTTTGCTTTGACAAAGCGTATTTCAGCTGTACATTTTTTCCTCTCATGCATGTCGGCAAATAAAAAAAAAAGTATATAAAAAAGTGAGATTTAGCTAGTCTTTTTTTTAAAAGAGAAATTACACAGTACAACTCAGACACTCACAACGCACGCACACTCACCCCTATGAACGCACATACGCAAACCTTACCTCTATGAGCATCTTCGAAGACTGAGCCGGCAAATTCTCCAGATTCCCGAAGTCACCACTGGCGCCTCGCTGTCGACGGCCACGTCGCCTACCGCTGAAAGCATAAATGCCGTTAAATCCTAGAAAATTCGCTCCCACCGGGAGTCGAACCCAGGACCTCAAAGGTGCTACTCGGATGCCTTAACCACTAGGCCAAGACCCCTTTCACGAGATTTAACTAGTCTGTTGGAGTGTACACTAATATGGAGAGGAAATCTTAGTTAAATAGCTAGCTAAATGAGAATATAGAGATTAGGATTTAGCTAGGCTGTTAGAGTTGCTCTAACAGAATGTGAAGTAATGTTGTTTATCTCATCCCTCTCCATCCCTTCCAAACAAACATAAAACAGAGACTATTTTATCCGTTCAGCTAAATATATAGTGAGACATTTTCATTCGAAAACAATAAATCATTCTATCTCGTTCCACTTGATGTCTGATCCAAATATACCTCAAATCCCGCAGCCCTCGGCAGTGCGGGATCGTGCGTCATCCTGCTACGGCACAATCTGGACGGTATTTATGTAGGTGAAAAGTGTCTGCGTTATACTGTATAAAAAAAAAAGTTGACACGATTTCGTTCCTGGCGGTGTGCAAAAACGTACCAGAGGATCGTTCAAAGTTTGAATGGATGGATTGATGCTACTGTATTGATTCGAACAATGAACGAATGGATTCTTGTGTCGAGTTTTGTGCCAGTCGGAATTTGCAGATTACGCAGCACATGAAGCACACGCACTGTTTCGGACCGCGGCAACCCGCACGGGTCCGACTCGGAAGCACGAATCAATCCCCGTGACCGCGGCCCCTCCCGCTATAAATCGACCCGGCCGGGCCAGCGGTCAAAGCAGAGCAGAGGCGGCGGCGCGTCACACACCAAAACAGAGCGGGGGAGTGAAGGAGCAGAGCAGGGGAACCTCCCCTGTTTCCTGAGGGAGGCTCTATCTAGGGTTAGAAAAATCACAAATTTCCCCAGCCGGCGCCGCCGGCAGCCGCCGCGTCCGTCGATATGGAAGTGGCGAAGGGCGACGCCACCGGATCCGGATCCGGATTTGATTCCGTCGACGGCGCGGACCGCGATTGGTCCGCGTTGCCGGAGGACATGCTGGTCGTCGTCCTGGGCGCGATGCACGTCGCCGACGCCATCCGCTCCGGCGCCGTCTGCACGTCCTGGTACGGCGCGTACGCCACCTTCCGCCGCCTCCGCCTCCCGTCGCCGAGGCAGCCGCCCTGCCTGCTCTACGCCAGCGACGCCGCCGGCCCCGGTGCCGCCGCGCTGCACTGCCCCGCCACCGGCGCTACGCTCCGGGTCCCATTCCAGCGGCCGCCGCTCCCCCGCCGGCCGCTGCTCGGCTCCAGGGACGGCTGGCTGGTCACCGCCGACGAGGCCTCCAACCTGCACCTCCTCAACCCCGTCACCGGCGCGGAGGTCGCGCTCCCGCCCATCACCGCGCTCCACCACGTGGAGAGCTTCACCGACGAGCAAGGTAACCCCATGTACAACGTCTATGAGAACCTGGGGGGTGACAGCCCCATTACGCGCCGGGACTTGGTCGACAAGGAGCCGACCGACCTGGAAGCTCACCGGGCACACGAGTTCATGTACTATCGGGTAGTGCTCTCGGCCAGCCCGTCCGCCGGGCGCGCCTGCGTCGTGCTGCTCCTGCACATGCCGGAGGGCGAGGTCTCCTTCGCCAGGTTTGGTGACGAGCGGTGGATGTGGGTCCCGCCGGGCGAAGACACCGGCCTCCGGTGGAGGTACGGCTACCGCGACGCCATGTACAGCGCCGTCGACGGTTTGTTCTACCTTCTTCAATTCGACGCCTCCATGTTCAGCTTGGACCTTAACGGACCGTTGCCGGTTGCCCGTGAGGTCCTCGACAGGGTGCCCAAATCTGTGAACCCAAAAAAGTACCTTGTGCAGACACCAACCGGTGACATCTTGCAAGTCTGGAGGCTGAGGAAGCACGTCGACTCACTGACTCCGGTGGAGCTCCCACCCGACTACATGGACGACGAAGATATCCAGAACCCGCTTTTGGAGCTGAAAACTCTTGATGTGCAGCTCTACAAGGTTGACCTCCAGCACCAGAGGGTGGAGATGATCAAGAGCTTGCCACACCATGCATTGTTTCTTGGCTTCAATGGTTCAATGTGCCTTCCGGTTAAGGATTTCCCCGGGTTGAAGTCCAGTTGTGCTTACATAACCGATGACTGTGAGGAGTATGTCAATATGTTGAAGTATAACCGGCGAGAAATTGGTATTTGGAGTATCGCAGAGCAAAGCATGTCAAGACTTGTTGATGTCTCGCCGGTTATTTATCCTTCGTTGAGTTGGCCATCTCCCATCTGGATAAAGCCCTCTCTTATCTAGCTAGTGGAGGATACTTGCAAAATCGCTGTACTATCTTAATAATTGCTATAAGAATTTTCTTCCCAAATAAGGCCATTAATCTAAAAGGAAAAATATTTACGAGTGTGCAGAATTTATCAATTCTTTTTTCCTCATTTTAAATACATGTATCTGAGTTCTGTTTGTCTCAGCTCAGATAATGTGCTCGTTTGCTTCCCTCATTGCTTGGAATGCTAGCTTTATCTAGACCTTGATTAGTGTTTCATTCATTCTTTTTCTTGTCCTGTGTCGATGAAGTTGTTTTAAGATGTACCATTGCGAGCGTGAAGCTTAATTAAGTCTTACTCTCTGAACTTCTTATGCCTGATATTGAAACTTTCTACATTCTGCACACTGGAAGTGAACAGAAAAAAACAGATAATGAGATAATGTGCGGTCTAACACAGATAATGAGAGCTGCCTAATATTTTCGTATTATAAAATAATGCATATTTTCTCCAAGATGTCACATTATTATTATGAGTGGTCCAACACAGACAATGAGTGCTGCCTAATCCTTTTATTATTGTGCTTATGTGTATAAAGCCAAATTTGGATTGATCTATTCTTTTTGCAGATAATGATCTATGAACTAAATCAGCTCACTTTGACAGCAAGAACATATCTTTATAGGTTTGAATTTAACAACTTGCTTTTGTTGCAGGTCCAAGTGCTCGATGATAGTCATCTATGAACTAAAATGACTTTCTGTTTCCTGCCATCTTACATAAACTAAACATATTGACCAAGAGGCCCGACACCTCCTGACCATGTTTATCTACAACTAGAATCTTATTTCACAGCACTACTAAGAGCCAAGAAATGAAAGATTTTCAATAGCTTAGTAGGTTACATATGTTGCCAATGGATACTACCAGTTATTAGTGGAGAAAATTCAGAGGATGAGATGACCTGCAACTTATTTTTGTTGATACTTGGCAGTTTATATTGCTTAGAAGAGATGTGGAAAATAAATAAAACCATTGCATGCAAGAGGTTTATTGTTCGGATATGATGTCAGAACATCAAGCGCTTTTACCTAATGAATCTGCTAAGGTTAAGTATTTCTAATGAGCTGGAGCATATTACGTAGTTAGAAGAAATCACAACAAGGAAAATGTTTAGGGAAATAGACATTCTAGAGGGAGAAAGAAATACTAACTAGTTCCTGGCAGTAGCTAGCCAAAGTATTTCATCCCTTTTTCCTGTTATTTTCTTACCTAGAACCTAGATGTTCAAATTAAGCCAAGCTGCGGATATTCATGTGTTGAAGTTAGAGCTGCTTTGACGCTGGTGCGGTAAGATTGTTGTGTTGTTGGTGGCTTTCTCGATACTTGTGTTTATCATTTTTAATCGACGAATCCCATGGAAAACATTGTAAAGGTTTTTTTTTGCTTCAGTTTGTATTTCGGCACCTTTTGGTATTTTTCTTCTCGTCTAATACAATTGTCCACTATGTGATTTATTATTAAAAAAAAAACTTCAGATTCAGGAAATTGACAATGATGCCAGTGATGAAAGTAGTGCTTGATTGAGAAATACTTGCGCCAGTTTATTTTGATTGGGTAACAGCAGAAATTAATTAGTACCTAATATAGGAGACGAAATATGGCAGTGGTAATAACCCTGCTAAAAATTTTAAGAGAAGGGAACTCCTTGTCTTCCTATAAATACATAGCCTCAGTGACGAACTAGGCACACAAATCGCATAGATAACACTGCAGTTTGTGGAACATAAGTACATCAGAGACAGCCAGGGAATAGAGCAAAAGAGGAATAGTACTGAAATGGAGGCCATGGCAAAAATCTTTGTGTTCTTGTTGCTGTGCTGTTTCTGCGCAGCAGGTTTGCCTTCTCCTTCATTTGTTGCATGTTCCATGTGTTGGATCTCGGTCTATCATTTTTATTTAACAAGTTTCTCTCAATCCTTGTGGTAGCAGGAAATGCATCCTACCAGCCATGCAAGTTGTCGGACCTGGACGTCACCCAGGCCGTCATGCCGGGGCCCGTCGTCGGAGGGTACCGGGAGTACGCGGTGGCGCTGACGAATGGGTGCGTTTGCAGCCAAATCAACTTGAAGCTGGCGTGCCCCGGGTTCAACCCCTCCGTCCGTGTTTACCCGGCAGGCGTCCTTAGCATGGATCGCGAAGGCAAGCTCTGCACCCTGACCTTGAACGGCAGCGCCATCGGCATTGGCCCAGAAAACACCGTCATGTTCTCGTACTCGTCGAGATCCCAGATCAGCTTCAAGCCCGTGTCGTCCACCATTGTCTGCTCGGATGCTTCTGCTCCTGCTCCTGCTCCTGAGTCGTCATAGTGATCTTTATGTTTGCATTGTATGATTTCTCAGTGGTAGCTTTCGCACACCTATGTTGCATGTGCTTCTAATAAAGAGCTTAAGAATTTTTTACAACTTCGATTGCAAAGGATATCTCCTTAATTAGCTGAGCGATTTTTTACAACTTCGATTGCAAAGGAAAACTTAATTATCTGAGCGATTTTTCGATTTTCTATTGTCTTGCTGCGGTTCCTGGTGTCCATACGAAAACAAAAGGGCTGGGAAACGAAACATGATATCTAATACTTATCCGATGATACAAGATCTGCAAAAACTAGAGGTGATTCCATTGTTGGAGTCCCATGTATCAAAGCAACGACGTTGGTACAGGTCGACCGCGTTGGACAACTGCAGCTGCTTTCGCTGTTCTTCTAGTACTGATGGTGGCGTTGGAAACGTGTGCGAATAGTAACAAGGACGAGGGGTGCCAAGAGGTTTTGTTTTCCTTGTTTCTACTATGCTCTGACAAGTTTGAATGGTGTTTGTTTCAAGGAGATGGCTTTACAATAATTTTACCGAATCTAGACGATGTATAATTAACCAATGCCTCCTCTAGCACCAGCTTTCATATTCCATAGCTTTCCTCATTTATTCTCAGTCTATACGATTACCTCTTCCTGTCAATCACTGGATCCTAGCTCCGCCACTGCCCTCCTACCGAGTAAACAAACGACATGGGCTGCGTTCGTTGCACCCGTTTAGAGGGCTCTAAAGGCCGAAGTGCTAAAAAGAGGCCTCTAAAGGCACCGAACGGGCCGTCTAAAATTTTGCGTTTAGAGGCCTGCGCAGGCCTGCGAAACGGAGGGGGGGAGGGGCTCTAAACCCTGTGCGCGTCGCGTGGGACGGCCATGCCCTTATCCACTCGCCCGCCGCTCGCGTCCGCCTCCTCTCCCTCCTCGGTCGTCACGGCGCCGCCGCCGCCGCCGACCGCCGTCCTGGCTTCAAGCCGCCGCCACCGCCTCCCTCTGCGTAGTCCGTTCCTGCTCCGGCTCGGTGTGGCTTCGGCGTCGCGGCGACGCACGGGTGCTTCCCGGATCCGTCGCCGTCGGCGGCGGATATTGAGGTCCACGGTTCCCGTGCCGCAGGCGGTGGAAGCCGTCGACAGCAGCTCCTCCTCCAACATGGATGCCTTCGGCGCCGGCGGCGTGGGAGGAGACGGGACCCGGGACTTGTTCCCCAACCCGGATCCGTACTCCCAGTCGATGTCGTCCTACTCCGCCGACGGGAACCGGCGATTCCCCTCCAACTCCGGCGTTTCCCGGCTGGATATGGGGCGCCTCGACCTCAACTCCGAAGGATTCGCACTCCCTGGCGGATTCCCTGGTCCCGGCGGGCCATATGGCTACGGGATCGGGTCGAGTTCCGGGTACGGTCCTCCTCCACCTCCCGTGTTTGGGGGTCCATCTGCTCCCGGATTTGTTCCAGGATATGGTGCATCTGGTGGGGTCGGAGCAAGTTTCCACTTTGGCGGCGACATTGGAGGCGTTTCTGATGCTGCTGGTGGCCGCCGCGGGCTTGACCCCCTTACGGGTGGCCGTAGCCGGCGACCGCGTGCTGGTGCTGGTGTAGCTGCTCGTGCGGGGACCGGTGCTTCTCGTGGTGGCCGTGGCCGTGGTGCTGCGCTTGGTGCTGCACCAGGCCGTGGTCGTGGTTCAGCGCGTGGTGGTCGTGCTTCCCGTGGTCCAGCTGGTGGCCGTGGCCTCGCTCTCAGCGAAGACGAGGAAGACGACGACGACGACGCCGAGCATGAAGGCAATGGTGAGGACAATGCAGCTGCCGACCACGACGTGCCAAATTGGACTGAGTCGGTATGATACTCTTCCTTCGAATTTCATTTACAACCATAGAAGTGTAGTAAGGTAGAGTTTGGTCAGTCAATTTGTTCACATTTCGCACCATTTAGGATTGCCCTAGGAGTCAATGGACTGATGAGAAAACAGAGGTCTTGCTAGACATCATACTTGACGCAAAGGATAGAGGTTTGTACGAGAAAGGAAGTATGAAATCCCGGGGATACAATTTTGTTCTGCTTCAGTATTACCAGCGGACTGGTATTAAGCAGCATAAGACTCAGATTCGCAATCGGCTTGGCCAACTGAAATGCATGTACGCAATCTGTGAGAGACTCCACAATCAGACTGGTGGAGGTGTCCATCGCAATGGTTGGCCAAAGGCTACCCGCAAATGGTGGAAACAACATCTACAGGTACGACAAGCCTTCCACATTGCGTCTCCCCTTGTTATTTTCAGTTGTCCATGCAGCAAGTTTCTTACAAATGTCAATGTTGATTTGCAGGGGAAGACTCTTGATGAATTGAAAAACTTGCAGCACCAAGGACCCCCGTACTATGAGAAGTTGAAGGATGTCTTCCATGGTGTTGCAGTGGATGGATCAAGTGCTTTTCATGCTGACGACAACTCTGCAGAAGAAGATGAAGCAGGTGACGACGACGAAGAAGATGCGGAGTTGCCTGAAATGACACCGCAGTTCCATTCCAATGACAGCCCCTTAACCTCAGGTAGCCGCAAGAGGGGTAGCAGCACTGGTACAACTGGAGCAAGCCCAGCCAAGAAGACGAGCAGGAGCCCTATGGTTTCAGTCTTCAGAACAATGGCAGATGACAATAAGGTGGTCAATGAAGCTAGGCTGAATTTCATGAGGGAACAGAATGCAGAACACAGAGCCTGGCTGAGGGAACAAGCTCAGATTGCGGCAGAGATAGAGAGGCAGAAAGTCCAAATGGCAGCTGAGCTAGAGAGGCAGAAAGTTGAAATGCTGGAAAAGCTTGACATTACAAGGGAAGAAAGAAAGGCAAGGCACAAGTGCGAAGAGAGGGCAGTTTTATCTAATATGAAGGCCATTGCAAAAGCAGATGGATGGGACACGGGCAGCATGGAATACATGACTCTGCCTATTATGTGGCGTGATGAGGCTGCCAGGGACTTCTGGTTGGACTGCGAGACACCGGAGAGCCGTCTGAGTGCTGTCCGAAACTACATGAAGCTTAATCATTTTCCTTAGTGTTGCATCATTTATTAACGTTGAGAAGTTTTTAATTCCTGCTTGTTGTATGTTCAGTTGAGAACTTTTTCATTCCGGCTTGTTGTATGTTCAGTTCAGGACTATTTTCATTCCGGCTTGTTTCTATGTTCAGTTGAGCACTTAATGATCCTTATGTGTTGTTTACTAAGTCCTCACATTATGGCATTCCAATCTTGAGTCGTAGCTGTCCATTTTGTTGTCAGTTGTAAACATATTTGATCTGACCTGTTACATTCATCTTATTTCAGATGTTGATGTCCAGCAACTTGATGTCCAGCAACATGCTGCAGCGACTGATGGACCTGGATGCAGAATGGAGGACATTGCAGCAAGGGTGGATGCAAATGTTAGACGAAGACGAAGAAGATTACATTGCCCGCCGACCCATCCTTGCATATGGTATGCTCCATGACATGCACCACTTCAATAAAACACCACGACCACGTGGAACAATGAGTGGACTGGATTATGTCATGTTGATCATTTCGAGTGATTATTTATGCAGGACCAACTTTAGGATGCTGCCACATTTGTTTCATGAACTGCATAACATCTTAGTTGATTCATATAGCCTTAAGACATCCTCTAAATGTACTACCATTGAGGCATTGGGCATGTTTCTATGGATGGTAGCAACTCCTCAACCATATAGGCAAGCCATGACCATTTTTGGGAGGTCACTAGATACTATCCACCGCATATTTCACAAGGTCCTTAAGAGCGTTGTGAAGCTTGCAGCTGATATCATTAAGCCTTTGTCCAACCATTTAGCAACCACTCACCCACGGCTACAAGAGCCTAGGTTCAAGGGACTGTTCAACGATTGCATAGGGGCAATTGATGGTACGCATATACACGTGACTGTTGCAGCAGACAAAGAAGTTCAGTACCGGAACCGGAAGGGTAGGACATCACAAAATGTTATGGCGGTGGTGGACTTTGACTTGACATTCACCTTTGTACTCGCTGGATGGCCTGGTTCAGTTCACGACATGAGAGTTTTCAATGATGCAACGATGGGAACGTATGCGAAAAAATTTCATCATCCACCGACGGGTAAGGAAACAAAGTTAACAGTTTAGTTGTTGTTTCAGCTTACCCATGATGAAGCATTTCATTTACTTGTGTGCAATCAGTTGTTATAGTGTGCTAACCATATATTTCGTGTGCAGGCAAGTACTACCTAGTGGACTCTGGCTACCCAAACAGACAGGGCTATTTGGCACCATACAAGGGAACGAAGTACCATATTACTGAATATGGGGAGGGTAGACTGCCAAGAGGTATGAAAGAAACTTTCAACTATGCACATTCTTCTCTTAGGAATGCTGTAGAGAGGGCATTTGGAATTCTGAAGCAAAGGTGGAGGATGTTGAGGGACGTGCCAAGTTATGACATTAGAACTCAAAGCAAAATTATTGTTGCATGCTTCGGACTTCACAATTTCCTCATCGACCACGGCTACCATGAAGTAGATGAGGACGAGGATGACGAAGATGACGAGTCCTCAGGAGGCAATAGCAGCCAAGAAGCAGGTAGTGCTGATGGAGATGAAGCAGTTGACGCGGCAGACATGAATGCATTCCGTGATCAGCTTGCACATCAACTCTACTACAGCTGATAGGTAATATGTTCCATGTGTGGTCGTCTCCTATTCAACAAATTGTTTACTTGTCGTATGCGTGTCATGAGTATTTCAATTGTGCTTGCTGTGTGAACAATGTTTACTGCCCGGTATCGTTGTTTGTGAACAATAGACCTAATTCTCGGTTTTCATGGAGTCATGAGTTGTTGCTGATTGTGGACATTGTGTTCGTGAAATGAACTTGTTGTATTTCTTTCATGGAGTGAACACTATTTGCAAATGTGCTTGGCGAGTGAACACTTTTTTCTGGCTGTTATCATTGTTTGTGAGATATGGACTTAATTGTCGGTTGTGATGGATTCATGAGTGGTTGTTTGATCCTAGACAATGTGTATGTGAAATGAATTTATCTTGTATTTGTTTCATGGATTGGAATTGTGCATGAAAAGAGGGCTATTTTGGTCATTTCATTCCATTTTGACCCATTTTAGATGGTTGCAACGAACACCCCCTCTAAAATTTAGAGGGTACCTGTTTAGAGGGTGCAAGTTTACACCCTCTAAACTTGGCCCCTCTAAAAGCAACGAACGCACCCATGGTCATGCAAAAAACAAGAAAAGAGATCCAATGGTTTCTCATTCTACCTCTTACGTGGCAAGTACCTATTAGGCCAAACCGTATTACAAAAATATTCCTTTTTTAGTTGAAGAGACCTAAATGGTAAAAAAATTGAAACACGTTTTTCATACATTTCTCTATGGACTGAGAAACAACAATTAGTGGGTGCCAAAAGTATGAGACGGCATTTGGCAGTAGTAAAACCTGCTAAAAAGAAACTGAAGATAGTCATGTCGGCCAACAAGTACTAGCTCAAATTGACCAACCGTGAACAAGCACTAATAAGGTGCAGTTTTGCAACATAAATTTTACAGATAGGTAACAGAGCCAAGGACAATTCAGAAATGGAGGCCACGCTGAAGATCTCTTTATTCTTGTTCCTGTGCTTACATCGGAACCAAGGTCAGCATCCCTACACATTTGTTGCATGCTCAATATGTATCGTCAATTTGATAAAGGAAATTAAAAGTTTAAAGTAAAAGAGAAACAAACAAAATCCATCAAGGTGCATTTCTAATGTGCGGAAGCAGCAGTTGGTAATGCTCATCATCATAATCGATGAATTATCCCTGCTTTTTCTTAACTTTTGTTTTTAATCATTGTTTGAGTGGGAAATGCATCTTCTGAGCAATGCAAGGTGTATGACCTGGCGGTCATACAGACAGTCGTCCCGGGCAGCTACTCTCCATTCTTAAATTGATGTCGCTATTGACTTTTTGACTTACGTTTGACCGTTCGCTGAGAGGATAAAACTGAAACACACCTCTTTCACAAAAAGGGTAGATTGCTAACCTTCCACATGAAAATAAGATGAACTTCCCGCCGTCGAACCCATTATCGCTTCCTTCACCAACTTCATCGTGGGAGAACACCAATCCGACCAACATCTAGATAGATGTCACCGGAAACCAAGTCCCCACTAGCCCACAACCATGGCTAAGGAGAACCACGACAACACAAAGAAGGTGTCAGAATACTTTATTCTCCGTCGATGGTGGTGTCTTTGTCCCCCCACCATGAGACACTTCATCTTTCGTCGTTGCTCGATGCCGATAAACTTTGCGCCGCCGCACCACTGCCGCCACTCTCTTCGACGTCACACTTCCATAGATCAGTATGTAGATATCCTCGATAGTGTGAAGTTGTAAGCCTTAACTGCTTCGAATCTACTCTTGATACAACAATACAATGATCTACTGGACATAGGGTTCTTAGTCTAGTTTAGAGGTCTGAATCAATATAAACTAGTCATGCTCTACGATTGATGTCTACTTATGTGAAGTCTCCTAACGAATCAAAATATCTGCTGATTCGATCAAGCATGGACCCAACTGCTAGCCGATCAGCACGTCGTAATAGCGCGTACGTGGTGCATGGACCCAGCTGCGACCCAACTCTGAGGTTGGTAGCAGCCACGAATCGTACGTGGTTCTGCGTGCCTCGGGGCCGCAATGGGTGCGTCATCGAAGTGGACCTAAGTCAGTCGTCGCTGCAGTACAAGGATTTTGCAATCATCAGAAGGATCAACATGCATTGCTGACCTTTTAATTTTCTACAAACGTCGCAATTTGCTAACTGATGGTGACAGACCGGCATCAGTACAAGGATCAACTTGCACTGTTGATCACTAGGATACTCTGCATTCTGGCTCTGATTGGAGCCATCGCACGGGCAGTGGTCCTTAGTCGTAAAGAGCATAGTTCGTGTCCATGTAGTATTGGACCTAAATGGGAGGACGAGATACTTGATTGATCAATTAGCAGAAAAAAACGCCAAGAAAGTTCCAGAGATTTTTGCATACTAGATCAGTCAACGCGACTCAACGACTCAACGCGAGCTAGCTGCCTTTGGGTCTATAAATGGGTGCCTGAAACCAGCAATCTCTCTTCATTATTTTTTTTTTGATAGGAATCTCTCTTCATTAGGGGGAACAGAAGTGCGGAATCCTGTTGCGGGGACGTCAAAGGTACTAACTGTGGTTTTTGTAACTGTTTTATAAGGACTCACTGTCGTTAGTTTAGTTAGGCTTGTGAGTCTGGTGCATGCTGCGTCGACTTGTACCGAGAAAGCTTAAATTGTTTAGAACAGAAATTTACGGTAGAAATAAGCATTGTGTGGAAGGTATATAAGTACGTAGCGGTAGTAGCAATTCCATCTGCTGACCATGGATCAGAACAGAACCGCCGTTTTTTCTTACCGACTTGGCTGTTCAGGCGACTTTTTCATTGAAGCGAGACGCTTGTGTTGACTTCATTTAATCTCTTGCTTTGCAACCAAGTCTCCTACATATCCGAGTATATACATGATCAGTATATATTTTCACTGTATTCTTAAAAGCAACATTTTAAAGACGGGCACACAATTTAGAAAATTATTTTATGACGTATTCCCATTTTTTTGTGGCAACTTGGTAAGGAACATCTCTATGCACAAAATGTGTGACTATCGAAAGTACATTTTTTTTTCCTTCTAAACAGAGTAGTTCAGTCGTACTTTGTAATACCACTCCAATATACACATGCCCAAGGAAACCTTTAATGATTGAATTTTCCTTACATACCACTCCATTCATTTATATATCCTTGTCCTTCACTTTCAGAAACAAGTACTGTATCAATCTTGGCCTCGACCTCATGCATGGATCCTGCAATGGGGGCGACGAGCCCAATGGCTCCAAGGCGGTGACCCTCCTGCTCCGCTTGGCCAGCCTGGGGCTGGCGCTCACATCGGCCGTCGTCATGGCCACGGCGAGCGAGTGCACCATCAACGAGCAACACGGCGCCACCGCCAAAGTCACCGTCACCTTCAAGGACTACCCGCCCTTCGTGTACGTCAACGTCCACCATGTCCAGATCTCGTCATCTCGTACGTCGTATATAATACACACCCTTGCATATGCTTGCCGATCACGCGCGTTTCTTGGTCGGTGCAGCTACTTGGTTTGGTCCAGCATCGCCGCCGCGGTGCTGGAGTCAGCAGGGATCTACCTGAAGTTTGGCAACGGCGAAGGGGACGACGAAGAGGGCCCCAAGCTCCCCATGGTCCTACTGGTCGTCATCGACGTGGTCGTGCAGGCGCTGCTCTTCTCGGTGACGGGCGCCGTCTTCGCGGCCGAGGTGGCGTACGGCCCGCAGATCAACGCCTGCGGCGGCGGTGCCGGCCGCTTCTGCGACCAGGTGCGCCGGTCCAAGCTCCTGTCCTTCGGCGCAAGTTTCTCCGCCGCCCTCGCCGCGGTGGCCAAGGACGTTCCGCTACCGTTTTCCGTGTGGCCCGGCTCTTCAGACTAATTAGCATCTCTGTTTTGAGTGAAATATAGAGTTCTCAGTTATTGTATTCATGTCATAAGTCATCCTAGTACTTCAGTGCTTTTATTTTTCTCATGAATAAAAGAATCATATTTCCCCACTATATTGGAAATGAAGGGCATCAATGTCATTTTCTGAATTTTTTCATGCATGGTTGGAAATGCTTTTAAGTATGAAATATGTGAAGTACAATCATATTCAAATGAACTATAGTCATACAATCTTTGGAGTGTTTGAGTTGCGAAGCAACTCGCCATGATGCGTTAAGCAGCTACTGGTTATACCGTATAATTATTATCATATAATTTTTCTTGACACTGTACAGAAGATGACTTGCTCAAAACTGCAAAATCAATTTTTAACCACACCATTTTTATGTACTATTGGTCATAAGAAATCATCTTTGCGAAAGGGCCTGTAGCCTAGTGGGTGCAAGAGCCTCAGTAGCACCTAAGGTTCCGGGTTCGCCTCCCGGTGGGAGCGAATTTTCTAGGATTTAACGGCGTTGTGCTTTCAGCGGTATGCGACGTGGCCGTCGTCCACGAGACGCCAGTGGTGACTTCGTCAATCTGAAAGATTTGCCGGATCTGTCTTCAAAGATGCTCATAGGGTTACGTAGAGTTTACGTATGTGCGTTTATAGGATGAGTGTGCGTACGTTGTGAGTATATGAGTTATACAGAGATCACAAAAAAAAGTAATAATCTTTACAGTATGTCGCATGATCTCCGTGGAAGAAATCCGCCTCATAATATGATCCATCTCCTCTCCCCCTCCCCGACCATTTTTACTTTCACATGGAAACCAAAAATGAGGAAGCCGGTAACACCAAGAATGTAGGGAACCCAAAACGACCAATCGAGGCAGTAAATGTCAGTAGCAGTTGGGAACAGATGACTCAAGTTGGGAACATGACGCCAAATAAACATTTATTAATACATATTGTCACTCTTTGTAATGGCCCGTGGTAAGACATATAACAACACATTTCCCATAGTCTAATTAATAGAAAATCAGCATCAGGACATGGGCTTGGCTAAAAGCTTACTGGAGCAGAATTTAGGGCTTTACTGAGGCTGATGGGCTTGGCTGAGGTTGACAGACTAAGCAAAATGGCATATAAAGGTTGACAAAACCGTCTAAAAACAAGATACCAAGAAAAACGGGCAGGAGGCGCTCAAGAAAAAAAAAGGGGCAGGAAAATGGCTATCCCGTTTTCCCGAAACTTCATCCCATTCCCATCCTATTTCCATGTATTGAGTGTGACTTTGAAAACGAAGAGGACAAGTATACCGGGTCACGGTTGCTGGTCGGGTCTGGATTTACCAGCCCCATTTTCAGCCCTAGGTGACTCCATTAATATCATGGCCACTGACCGACTTAGTCATTTGTGTTTATAGCTATAGGATAGGATGTGTTCATTAGAGTGGGACATCTCAAAGCGAGCACATTATACGTACAGGGACTGCATGTTCAAATGGCCCACTGCTTTTGAAAAGCCCGAGGGTTAGCTAGGGCCATGTCTTTGTCCTCAAGAATTGAGGCCCGGTTCATTTCAAAGCATAGGGATCTTTTTTTGAAGGAACTTTACCAGAATTGTTGGTGAATCTTGCTAGTTCCCGAGCTAAACTGTTGGCAATCATGTGAATTATACTACTTCAACTGTTGGCGATTTCTTACAAATAGTTAAGAGTGATGAGACTGTTCGCCACTCTACCAAAAACTTCCAGTAAAGATTCTATTCTTGAAGTTAGTGTCAATGTGAACGTAACAAGGAGCTGGATGGCATCGGGCGCACGTGTCAAGAAATGTTTCTTGTTCTTCCGTCCTCATGCGTGCCTGGTCGACGACGGCGTGGCACAGTGAACATATGATCTCGCGGAGGTCCTTGGGGTCAAGCATGTGGAGCCGATTGCGCTATCCTCCTCGCAAGCGACGGTTACCCACAAGGGCGGGACCACAGTTCGATCATGGTCTGCAGCTAGCGTTCCCTGCACCACCACATCGCCTTCGATGACAATGTCGACAAAAGTAGGACAATCTTGAGAGATCTCAAGAGAGACCTTTGAGATAGTAGAGGGATGGATGATTGATGATCGAGACAGCCGGAGTGGAGGCAGCCACATGCTTGTACGCTCTGGTGTGGCCGCCCTCTCGCTTTTCGCTACCAATTGTTAAGCCATCACAGGTGTATGGGCACTTGATGGCAGCTAAACCGTATTGCGTCTCCTATCTTCTCACTACGCTTACAGGATAGTCGTATTTGCTTATGTTCTTTCCTAGTTTTAAGCAAATGCAGTAGCATATATCTTGATTATATGTTCATTGGGCACGTGCATAGTAGCATATATCTTACATACTACAAGATCAGTCGCCAGTCGGAGTGGCCGACCACGATTGATGGAGTTATAACGTCACGCAGCTTGGACTTCCACGATTCAGGCATCTTCTTTGTCATGATTAAGGCCCTGTTCCAAACTTCTAGGGATAGCAATTAGCAGCTAAAATTAGCGGCACAGGTTTGGAACGGGTCCGGCTAATGGCTCAGCTAACGATTAGTCGAATCCCAGCTAACAATTAGTTGCCTAGCTGCCGGACCCTTGCTAAACTCAGCTAATTCTTGCCATATTAGCCAGCTAATAGAAGCTAGTGGCTGTTAGCTGGATAACTATTATCTCTAGAGGTTTGGAACAGGGCCGAAGTCATGGTGAGCGTGGGGGCAGAATGGCTAGCTATCACCGTCGTTGCGACAGGTCACCATTGAGTGGTGGCCGACTGCTTTATTTCTAAATCTTTTTCCACTTCAATATCGAATATGAACCTTTCTATTTTATTCTAAACAACATCCACCACACTTTAACCATTTTTTAAATCACATGTTCAATTGTGGAGCATAATAATAATTAAATAGAATATGAACCTCGTTGTCAATTTATTAGATACTGCAATCCAAACCACATGGCGGCCGCATGCACCCAAGTCCTAAGCATGCCATGCATGCAAGGACAGAGGCCACATACTTGTACGCGCCAATGCTACCGGCCTCTTCCTTCCCTCCCAATTGATTAAGACATCAAATAGTATAATGGCAAGTAGCTGATGCCGGTAAACCGCATACACCTCTATTATGTTCTAATCTGATTAGACGATAGGCGTGTTTGCTTATCTTCTTTCTGATATGCTTATAGCTAATAAAACAAATAGTACGTACGTTGCTTTTCTTAATTGACGCACGTGCATATATAGTACAGAGTGAGCTGTACTCCAGATCAGTTGGATGGCATACACAGACAGCAACTTGGACATGTCTGAATCGTCGATCCAATGCGACAGGATCCTAAGATTCCTAAGCCAACATTGAATTCAAACACCTTTTTTTTTACCACTAAGGCCCCCTTTGGAACGCAGGATTTTCACAGGAATTGTACAGAAATTTCACAGGAATCAGTTGACTGTTCACAAGAAAAACGCAGGAATAAGAAAAAATCCCGCATTCCAAAGGGGGCCTAAGTAGTGGTGGGCCTGGGACCAGAATGGTCATCACGTTGCGAAGACTTCAGATAGGAGGATCCAACAACTTTTGAAAGTTGAAACCATAAGTAGTAATATAGTTTTACGACATTAAGCACTGCATTCATAACCACATGTGAAACCTAGACTAAGGTATAATGAAGAAATTACCCACCACAACTGAAGTTTGGCAAATAAGTAGTTGAGCCACACCATTGCAATCTGCGGCTTGGAACCAGACATGCCCTGTAATTACTCAGCTCCAGCGTGCAGCCACGCCATTGCATCCGCAAAACACTTGTGGAACATGTCCATGCCACGCGGCTGCAACGACACGCCCACCTCCAAGCCGCCGGCTTCCCTCCGGCTCTCCGCCACCGCCACAGCCCCGGTCCTCGCCACGGACACGATGTCCACCTTCGTCGGCGTGCCGAACCCGAAGTCCATCTCGTACACGCGGAACCTGGGCGACCCAGCCACTGACAGCGTGCGCATCGCCGAGGCCTCCCTGACGCGCTCCATCCACACGTCCATCGCCGGCGTCCCGAACTCGCTGACCGCCTCCTGGATGCTGGCTGCCACCGCGGCGCACGCGCTGAACAGGCCGCCGGCGCCGGGCGCCGCCAGCTCGTCGCGCGGCGCGATCACGAACGCCGGGCCGACGCAGTTGCCGAGGTAGGTCTCGGGTAGCGGCGGCTTCATCCGGGAACGGTGGTCGACGGCGAACACCAAGCTGGCGCGCCCGTCTCCGCCGGCATTGTCTTCGATGTCGCTGCTGCAGCTAGCTTCTTTCTTGGCGCGATGGTAGCACGACCAGACCAGGCCCAGGGCGGCGACAAACGAGGAGCACCGCGGCGGCGTTGCGACGCCGCGCCGCCCGGCCTCGGCGGCCACCGCGTCCTTGACGCGCTGCAGGTCGTCTTTGGAGAGCACGAACGTGGCGAGGAGCTGGTCCGGCGACATCTTGACGAACTCCGCCTCGTCCTTGGTCGGTGCCGCCTTGTAGAAGGCGCCGTACAGGCCTCCGGGATCGGCGATGAGGCTCCGGTCAATAACCGGTGGTGGCGGCGCCGGAGCTTGTTTTTTGGCCGCGGCGGCCGCCCAGGTGTGGAGGAAGTGCGTGGACCCGGCGCCGTCGCAGGCGCTGTGGTGCACGGCGACGCCGAGCGCGAGGGCCCGGCGACCTGAGAGCACCGTGGCCTGCAGCGCGAGCACCGGGCCGCCCTCCGGCAAGGAAGGCAGGAACGGCGCGATCCTTGCGACTTCACGGGCGTCGTCGGTGGCGAGGGTGTCAAGGTCGTCGTCGGCGTCGTCGCACTCGGCGACGGTGAAGGCGACGCCGTCGCCCGGGCGGTAGTGGAGCTCGTAGCGGTCGGCCGTTCCGGGGGCGACACGGAGGCGGACGGCGAGCGGGTAGAAGGCGCGGATGGCCGTGGATAGGGAGGTCTTGAGGTTGGTGAGGATGGCGTCGACGTCGGCGTCCGGGGCGAGGCGGTAGACGAAGAGGCGCTCCACCGGCGGGAAGGAGAGCCAGAAGACGTCGAAGAAGGTGAGCGGGAGGGACGACTCCGGCGGTCCAGGGGATGACGGTGAGGTTGACGGCAGCACGACGGTGGTGTCGAGGACGCGGATAGCCGGAACGGCAAGGGAAGATGAGGCTCCAGCTGGTGTTGGCTGCGTTGCCACAGCCATGGCTGTCGGTGTCTGTAAGACACGTACTTGCGATAGGTGGTTGATGGTGAGACGTGAGAGGCCTTAGCCAAATAGAGCATGCGTAGCCAGAGCCACATATAGCTAGGGTGGCTTGCCTCGCTGGAATTCGTCTCCGTAAGAGTTCTGTTACTGTCTTGTTCGCGAGTGTGCTGCCTCCTGGCCTTTCACATCCATCCGGCAGCTGCATGCACTAGTTACGGCGCGTACCAATCCCTTCCTTGGCGTGCGCGGATGGCCGTTATCACTTTACTTTGGTGATGCTGCTTTCATCTTTCACGTATGATTTGTTTGTTTCGTCGAATTGTCGCTGTCATGACACTAAGGATTTCGTTTGAAATAGTGACGAGGGTCATTTCGATCTGAACGTGTGATACCAAGAGATTTGTGGTTTTATTCGTACCAGGTACAGTTGCTAGATGTAGTATCAAATGTATACACGTGGAATGGACCAATCTAGGACGTGGTACAGTACTGCCTCACGTGGAATGGACCAATCTAGGACGTGGTAACAGCAACCTGAATTATCACCAACCATCAATAAGTGCGGCCACTGATCCTTCAACGTCGACTACCAGTGGCAACTACATGCTGCATGCATTCCTGATGGTGCACGGCGAAGGGACCCCGCCATGGTGCTTCTTTGGCACTACCACCACGCGCTGATCAACAGTAGTAACCATTTCTTCTACCATGCCATCGAACTGAGTGAACACGACCAGATGATGAAGCCGCGTACAGGGCTACCAACAAGATTATCACTGTGGCGGCGCCAGGCAGAGGCTGGTTGCCTCTTTGGGGCTTCGGATCCCAGCTCCACGGGACCCTAACAAAATAAATTTACTACACTTCCTATACAGTACTCAGGTACGACTTGTTCTACAAACACTCAATGAATGAGATTCTGCAAAAATGGGAAGAAAATTCTATACAACCTGCCGTGCAGCCCTACTCCCATTGACGCCACTTGTCCACCCATATTCCATCTCACCACTCGATGGTTTCCCGATGATTTCGGCTCAAGCCTTTCCTGTGAGCAAAACAACGGGCAGGCGAGCCGACGGGAAAAAAAGAAGAAGACAAATTGAAGCGGCTATCCTGAGAGGGATTCTGTTTAGGAAACAAACGGATTAACGGAGCACAAAACTGAACATATTCATCTCTTTGAGTTGAAATCACGAAACTTTGAACATCATGGCGATTTGGTTATCTTGATATGCATTCTAAGTTGGCAACGTATCTTATGAGAACCAGGTTCGTGTGAGAACTATGAGAACTTCAATCTGGATCATATGATCTTGATCCAAGAAGGACGCATAGGGAGAGGTGGGAGAGGGGATTTGCAAAATGAGCTGTGATTTTGCAAATCTCCTCTCCCACCTGAATTCATGCGCCCCATTGGATCAAGATCACGTGGCCCAGATTAGAGTTCTCATAGTACTCACACGAACCTGGTTCCCATATGATACGTTGCCTTCTAAGTTGGAGCGTACAGAACCATCTCTTATTCCACGAGCAGCAACAAGTATCAGATGCTAATGTAATGGAGAAGAAACAGACAATCTAATCAATCCTTGCCATATAGATCATGTTAATGCTCTGTCGAACTGAATACAGTCTCAGACGCAGCGGCGGCGGCCTTATTCTTCACTACTCCAACAGTAGTGGAGGTTGACAGTAAAATTCTTCTCCTCTGAACCTACCATGCATTGCGCAGCGGCGTTGTTCTTCCATAAAAAAAAATGTTTTGCGATGGCAACTAGGTCAGCGATCGATGCACGGCCCCGTTTATTTCCTGAACAAGGGAAGTCGGCTCCATCTGTTTTTCTTTTATTCTTTTAGCATTGGCTTGCTTGCCAGGAGATGCCCTAAGCCGAAGTCAATCGGGAGAGAAAATTGATGCCGTGAGATGATTGGGCGTGGACAGGTGGCGTCAGATGAGAGCGGGCTGCATGAGTATTACTTTGTGGCATGGCCGCATAGAATGTTCTACTCCAAAAATGAATGAATAGGAAAGATGGAAGGGGGGGGGGGGGGGGGGGGGGGGGATGAGAAGATAGAGAAGAGGACTGCCATATGGGACGACACATCGCCGTATCATGATTAGCCAAAGCGGATGGGGTGGTCGGATTTCAATCCACTAGTACAAACTTGCTGATCAGCTATGATGTTTTGGTCGTGACATACACAATTTTGCTGGAACAAGCTATCTACGACGCGATTTATCTATTCGTCATGGGTCTATAAGAGGCAGTTGGGGCCCCACAATTCTACGACGAAATGAACATTACGTCACAGAACAACACACATTGTCGTCACGGATTGTAAGAACAACACACATTACCGTTTGTGACGCTCAATGAATAATTGTAACAAGAGATCAGTTGTCATCGAACAATTACCATGGCTGATGAACTCAGTTTCGTCATAACCCGACATATTTCCACTAGTGTTGGGGGACCCCACATGCAGGGGCGAAGCCAGGTTCAGGCCAACCTGGGCTCCGGCCCCCCTTGGTCTGTCTGTTTCTTTGAGGAGTGAACAATAATAAGGAGGTTAGGCAATTAATCATCACATTAATCTGCTATATTGTTCACTCTGGCTCCTCCTTGACGCTGAACCTGGCTCTGCCAGTGCCCAAATGCCATCCCTACAATGACTCTGGTCTATGCGGGCCAACGTGTCCGCGTTTCTTGCAGGTCTCACGTAGCGACATGGTCCCACATGTCGGAGTTAGGTGGGACCCACAAATCCACATGTTGTTGTGGGTCCCTTAGTGCGGGTCCAGATGTTGCCACAACCATGGCGCGTATTTGTGATAGGCGTGCGATAGGTGGTAGGTGAAAACAGATCTGATACCGGCAGATAGTGCCCATCTTGTATCATATCTTATATTTTTTACTCGGATTCAGAATCGCAGTGGATATAGTGCCGGATAATTATTTTTGCATCCCATACCCTGTCCCATAATATTTTTACAGAGTCGGAGTCGGACACCGATATTATGGTAAAAGTTTGCAAGAATGAATAGCGACACAATTTGTGTAAGGAAGAACATACTAACTGTGGTATAGATGGTGAGACACTTGAGAGGTGAGAAGCCAGAGCCGGAGATGAACAGCAGAATTAGTGCCAGATACTTGCCTAGTTGCCTGCTTGCAATTCGTCTCCGCAAGTGGCCTGCTACTGTCTCATTGCTTGTTCGACAGTTCGAGCATGCTTGCGGCTGGTCTTTCCTATCCATCAATCTTCATTCCTCTCGGGTGATTTTTTCTACGTGTAACGTCATCTGTGACGGAAAAGTCCAACAGCTGCATTCACTAGCATTGGAACAAAGTGCTAGGAGTAACAAAGTTAACATACGATTCCCTTTGGCGGGCCTGGCGGCCGATGACCGTAATCACTTTGTTTTAGTGATGTTACTTTATCTTTAATGAATGAAATGTCTTTCCCCCCGAACTGACCCATCATCGTATTAATGATTCCTGATTATGAATAGTTAGGAAGAGGATAATATCATTACCAGGATCCCCTGTTTTCCCGATTGCTTAGGGCACTCGGCAAAGGCCTCAAAACACTCGGCAAAGACTTTGTCGAGTGTAGCACTCGGGAAAATGCACTCGGCAAGGGTATACACGGCGAATACCCCTTTTGCCGAGTGTCTTTTGTCGGGCACTCGGCAAAAGCTTTTCGACTACCCCCAGACCGACACTCGAAAGCCAGCCTTTGCCGAGTGTCCAAAATATTACACTCGGTAAAAGGTGGGACACTCGGGGAAAAAACGATTTCTGGTAGTGATATGTTATTAATTTTGATTTTCAGGCAGAATGCTAAGAGATTTTTTGGTTTATTCCTATTGGTACGGTTGCCTTATAATCTTCACGTGGGATGGGCCGCTCTAGTACGAGGCACACTGTACGGCTTCACAAGAAATATCACCAACCATCAATAAGTCAACCACTGATCCTTTTACGTCAATTGGCTGCACCTACCAGCCGCGCGTGCTGATTGACTGAGAACAAGACATATTAGCTAAGTTCATTTCTGTCCCACAGCATTATAAGACCCATTTGAATACAAAGCAGTTTTTAAGTTTTATAAAAATACTATGATATTACAAAGTGTGGCAGGGAACAGTTGCCATAGAAAGTATTACAAAGTGTGGCATCTACGGCTACAAACAAACATACCCTCTAATCACTCATCTCCCGCGTGCAGCCACACCATGGCATCGGCAAAGCACTTCCGGAACAAGTCCATGCCTTGCGGCCCTAGGGACACGCCCACCTCCATGCCGCCGCCACCATTGCGACGGACTGCAGATTTATTTCCATACATCGACCAGGATTCAACAACTTTTTAAAGTTGAAACCATAAGTAGTAATATTCTTTTACCACATCACTACTGGAATCGACGAGTTCCCCTACCGTTCTCGTCTTTCCCTAGAAAAATTTGACATTCCTAGGGACTGTTTCGTTCCCTAGAGTGAGCTGCTGAAACGCTAGGGAAAGAGAGACTGTCCCTACGAAACCTTGATAGTCGTAGGGGAACCTGCTGTAGTGGTCCCTACCCCCACCACCTTTGAGTTTCCCTAAGAAAACGGTCAGGAGTCGTAGGGAAATTTTGTGGCGGGCGAGCAAAAAAATTGGCGCGAAATAAAATTACTGCCCAACACCCCAAAAAAGACCAGACCCACCGCGTTTTCTTCTCCAACTCTCTGAAAATTTCCCCACGCCGCCTCTCTCATCTCCATCGACGCCATCCAAATCCGGCAGCCGCACCGCCTTCCCGCACCTGCATCCAGCCTCCCGTGTCCTATTGACGCCGCTACTCATCCCTCAGGGCACATCCGCCTCTCCTGCTGCCCAGCCAAAAATCCTGCTGCTCTCCAAACTCTAGATCCATGGCGCTTGTGGAGGAGGAGGCGAGGCGTGTGTAGGAGCTGTGTTGGGGAGCACGTAGGCAAGGGGCTAGCTGTTGCTGCTGCTGAACAGGCCGGATTGAAAGGGTGCAGGGGGGAGAACGAGGGAGGAGGAGGCCAAGAGCTGCTGCTGCTGAACAAGCCGGATTGAAAGGGTGCAGGGGGGAGAACTAGGGAGGAGGAAGCCAAGAGCCGCTGCTGCTGAACAGGCCGGATTGAAAGGGGAGAAGTAGATCTGCATCGGAGGAGGGAACACATACGTTGGTTGCAGGTGAGAAGAAATTTTCTTCTTTTTTCTACTTATACCGATGTGCCTCTAAAATAATATGCATGGATATTGCTGCTTGTTTGATATGGCCGGTTGCCTCTGAATATTTTTTTGTTAGTTTAATACGACTGTTGTATGATCCAAGAAGGCCGTGCAGCATAGTGGGATCCCAATGAATAAGTTATAGTCATGGTCTCCAAAACGGCATTGTTTAGTGCAATTGTTAATGGGATTGTTTATTCCAAGCTGTTATTAACAAACTGGATGGCATGCACATGTATCATGGGTAGGCCATTGGCTGCTTTATTTATACTATACCTCACTTTTCTTCTCACCCTTGTCTTGTTTTGACTGTAATTAGTGTGTTTATCTTGAAATATTCTCAGGTTTCAGTTTATTGTTGCATTCTTAGCCATGTCAATAGAAGATCGTAGTTGGATGTATGAAGGTTGGAACGATAATGGTTGTCATTCCGAAATTTGGGCACGCAACACTAATTCTTTTCTTGACCGTGCATTCAATGGTGTCCCTAATGCTGAGAAGTCTGGAGTTGTTTGCCCTTGTACTGAATGTCGTAATAGATTTAGAAGGAGGAGGGCTGTAATGAGCAGTCACTTGTGTAAGAGAGGTATTATGCCAGGGTACACTAGATGGACTGAACATGGAGAGGACGTTGTTAGTTCGCCTACACCTGGAATCATACCTGACACTGCTGATGGGTTAGATGAAATGTTGGGCGAGTTGGGTGATGCAATGCAAATGGATAGTCTAGAAGAGGAACCAACACCAGATGCTAAGTCATTTTATGATATGTTGTCTGCCTCAAAAGAGCCACTCCATAATTTTACTCGTGTTTCTCGACTAACTGCAGTGGCACGGTTGATGTCAATTAAATCACAACACAATCTGACCAGAGAATGCATGAATAATTTACTGAAGCTTCTTGATGATGTACTCCCTGAGAATCATAAAATGCCAAATAATTTGTATGAGTGTAAATGTCTCCTTAGAGGTCTGAAAATGCCCTATGTGAAGATAGATGCATGCGTAAACAATTGTATGATATATTACAGAGAAGATGAGCTCAAGGAAAAATGTGATATCTGTGGGGAAAGTCGTTATGTTGTTGTTGAACCTGCTGACCAAGGGCGCAAGCGTAAGCCAATACCACGTAAAGTTTTGCGTTACCTCCCAGTCATACCAAGGTTGCAGCGGTTGTTCATGGAACCCAAAACTGCAAGACACATGCGTTGGCACAAGGAGGGCATACGATCTAACCCAAATGTTATGGTCCTGGAGGATAGCTTATGGAGGATTTGGTGGCCCTGTCAACGTCACTACCAATGGTAATGCCAACAGGTTTGATGGCCCTCTGAATGCGACTACAAGTGGTGGTGGTCCTGTCAATGCGACCACAAGCGGTGGTGGGAACTACTCTCCTCCAGAGGATCAGTTCCCACTGTATTAGCATGATGCATTCTTGAAATAAGTCTTGGAGTGGTGGCTTTAGCTCATCGAGCTGCTGGTGATGATGCCTGAAGATGCATACACTTTGGCTCATCGTGCTGCTGCATAGGATGTTTAGACTTAGATTTTGTTGCTTGTAGTATGAACAACTGCTCCTATGATTTGTTATGTGTTGTTGTAATGTAGTATTTGAATCAAACTGAGAATGATTTGTGGGTTTAATGATCAGTTAATGTTCATGAATTTGCTAATTTCTGGTGGTTCGAATTTTTTTTATATTATTATTAATAATTATTATGTGTAATTAAAAAGATTTCATGCCAAGAGCTGATCATATGTTCCTAGAGGAAGAATCCTAGGGAAAGGTGTCAGGTTCCTAGGGAACCTACGGCAGTGTCCCTACAAAAAAGGTTCCTAGAGGAAGATGTCAGTTTCCCTACGAAAGGACTCGTAGGGAATGTTGTCAGTTTCCCTACGAGCCGTGCGCCCTTGTAGGGAAAGGTGTCAGTTTCCCTACGAACCGGTTTCGTAGGGAAAGATTCTTTCCCTACCGCCTCCGCGAGAAACCGTAGGGCACGTCGTCTTTCCCGTCAACCTTTTCCCTAGGAAACGTTCCCGAGGGCATTTCGTAGGGAAACACTTTCCCTACCGTTTTTGAGCCTTTCCCTAGTAATCTCGTCTCTAGGGGAACTCGTCGATTCCAGTAGTGCATGTCAAACCTAACTAAAAGGGTGATGAAGAAATTGCTCACCACACTTTAGACATCAAATAGTATAATGACAAGTAGTTGATGCCGATAAACCATTTCTCTCTATTATGTTCTAATCTGAAGAGACGATACCTATACAATTAGGGTGTTCGTCTCTAAATTTTAGACCTCTAAAATAAAAGAGAATCTTGTCATTTAGGAGCATTAAATAAAATTTAATGACAAAACCTTTTTGACAGATGAATGCTCATTTCGAGACGAATTTAATGAGCCTAACTAATCTATATTTTGCTACAGTGATGCTACAGTAACTAATCATCTAATCACGGCTTAATTATCCTCGTTAGATTCATCTCGCGAATTAGACCCGGGGTTCTGTAGTTAGTTTTGTAATTAAACTTTATTTAATACTTCTAAATAACAAAATTCTCTTTGATGTGACCCCTTTAAAATTTAGACCCCTGAAAACGAACACCCCTAAATGGTATATATTACGTTGCTTTTATGTTCATTGGCGCCCGTGCATATATAGTAAAGAGTGAGCTCTACTCCAAGATCAGTTGGATGGCATACACAAACAGCAACTTGGACATGTTTGAATCGTCGACCCAATGCGACAGGATCCTTAACCACAATTGAATTCAAACACCATTTTTGACCATTAAGTAGTGGTGGGCCTGGGGCCAGAGAATGGTCATCACCTTGCGACTGACTGCAGATTTATTTCCATACATCGACGAGGATCCAACAACTTATTAAAGTTGAAACCATAAGTAGTAATATTCTTTTACCACATGTCAAACCTAGCCAAAAGGGTGATGAAAAAACTGCTCACCACACCTTAGAAAAAGTTTGGCAGACACCTTACGATGAAAAGCTTGGCTCATCGAAACTGCGGAAGTGAACCAAACAGTTGCCATAGAAAATATTACAAAGTATCTACATCTACAAACCAAATATGCTCTGATCTAATCACTCAGCTTCAGCATTCAGCCACGCCATTGCATCCGCAAAGAACTTCCGGAACATGTCCATGCCATGCGGCTGCAGCGACACGCCCACCTCCATTCCGCCAGGCCCGTACCGGCTCTCCGCCACCGCCACGGCCCCGGTCCTCGCCACGGACACAATATCCACCTTCGCCGGCGTGCCGAACCCGAAGTCCATCTCATACACGCGGAACCTGGGCGACCCAGCCACTGACAGCGTGCGCATCGCCGAGGCCTCCCTGACGCGCTCCATCCACGTGTCCATTCGCGGCGTCCCGAACTCGCTGACCGCCTCCTGGATGCTGGCTGCCACCGCGGCGCACGCGCTGAACAGGCCGCCGGCTCCGGGCGCCATCGCCAGCTCGTCGCGCGGCGCGATCGCGAACGCCGGGCCGACGCAGTTGCCGAGGTAGGTGCCGGGGACCGGCGGCTTCATCCGGGAACGGTGGTCGACGGCGAACAGCAAGCAGGTGGGGCCTCCTGCGTCGTCTTCGGCGTCGCCGTTGCTGGCTTCTTTGTTGGCGCGATGGTAGCACGACCAGACGAGGCCCAGGGCGGCGACGAACGAGGAGCACCGCGGCGGCGTTGCGACGCCGCGCCGCCCGGCCTCGGCGGCCACCGCGTCCTTGACGCGCTGCAGGTCGTCCTTGGAGAGCACGAACGTGGCGAGGAGCTGGTCCGGCGACATCTTGACGAACTCCGACTCGTCCCTTGTCGGCACCGCCGTGTAGAAGACGTCGTAGAGGCCTCTGGGATCGGCGAGTAGGCTCCGGTCGATTATTGGGGATTGCGGCGGCGGCGCGCCGGTGCAGATTGATGCCCATGTGTGGAGGAAGTGCGTGGACGCGGCGCCGTCGCAGGCGGCGTGGTGCAGGGCGACGCCGAGGGCGAGCCCACGGCGGCGGCCGGAGAGCAGCGTCGCCTGCAGCGCGAGCACGGCGCCGCCCGCCGGAAGCGGAGGCAGGAACGGCGCGACCGCGGCGACCTCACGGGCGTCGTCGGCGGCGAGCTCGTCGAGCTCCTTGCCTCCTTCGTACTCGGCGACGGCGAAGGTGACGCCGTCGCCCGGGCGGTAGTGGAGCTCGTAGCGGTCGGCCGTGCCGGGGGCGAGCCGGACGCGGCCGGCGAGCGGGTAGAAGGCGCGGACGGCCTCGGACAGGGAGGTCTTGAGGTTGGAGAGGATGGCGTCGACGTCGGCGTCCGGGGCGAGGCGGTAGAGGAAGAGGCGCTCCACCGGTGGGGAATTCACCCAGAAGATGTCGAAGAAGGTGAACGGTAGAGAGGACTCCGGCGGTGAGGTAGGTGGCTGGACGAAGACGGTCTCGAGGATGCGGATGGTCGGAGGCGAGGAAGAAGATGAGGCTCCAGCATCCGGTGTTGGCTCGGTTGTTGCCACAGCCATGGCTGTCGGTGTCGTAAGACGCGTACGTACTTGCGATAGGTGCGTGGTTGGTGAGACGTGAGATCAAGAGGCCTTAGCCAAACAGAGCCCGCGGAGCAGAGCCACATATAGGGAGGGTTGCTTGCCTGGTTGGAATGCGTCTCCGCAAGTGTTCTGTTACTGTCCCGGCCGGTGCCTGTTCGCAGTGTCCTGCTGACTGCTTGCCTTTCCCATCCATTCGTGTCTTCCTTCTCCATGGATCTTTTCCCCGGCCCGCACATGCATAACGTCATCTCTGACGAAAACGTCCGGCAGCTGCATGTACTAGCTAGCATTGGTACGATCTACGCGCGTGCTCGGAACAAACAAAGTTACCGCACCAATCCCTTCCGTGGCGTGCTCGCTTTGGTCGTGCTGATTTTATCTTCCACTTACGAAATGTTTGTTTCGTCCAGGTGTCGCTGTCATCACATCAAGTAGTACGTTTGAAAATATGTGTCGATTTTCACATATTTTTGTTTCCTATTAGCTAAAAAAATGTGTCGATTTTCACGTGTGATGACAAGAGATTTTTGGTTTATTTCGTACCAGGTACAGTTGTTAGATGTAGCATCAAATGCATAATATACGTGGAACACACCAATCTAGGACGTGGTACTGTACTGTACTGTACTGCGTCACAAGTCATAATAACAGCAACTGAATTATCACCGACAATCAATCAGTGCGGCCACTGATACTAGCGGCAACTGCATGCTGGCATGCATTACTGTTGGTGCACGGCGAAGGGCCCCGCCACGGTGCTGTGTTTGGCACTACCAACCGCGCGCGCCGATCAACTGAGAACAAAACGTAGTACTGAGGGAACGGAGTAACAATTTCTTCTACCGTGACATCGTACTGAGAGAACGCAACCAGATGGGTCCCTCAGTACGGGTCCACATGCTGCCACAACCATGGCGCGTATTTGCCACAGGCGTCCGCGCGCGATAGGTGGTACAGATGGTGAGACGTGAGAGGTGAGAAGCAGGTGCCCGAGATGACAGCAGAAGTTACAGGGTTGCTTCCCTAGTTGCCTGGTTGCAAATTGCAATTCGTCTCGCCGCAAGTGGCCTGTTACTGTCTCAGTGCTTGTTCGAGCATGCTGGCGGCTGATCTTTCTCATCCATCAATCTTCATTCCTCTCGATGTATTTTTTTCTCCCCACGTAACGTCATCTGTGACGGAAAAGTCCGGCAGCAGCATGCACTAGCATTTGGAACAAAGTGCTAGGAGTAACAAGCTAACTTACGATTCCCTTCGGTGGCGGCCGATGAGCGTAATCACTTTGCTTTGGTGATGTTACTTTAATTATCTTTTATGTATGAAATGTTTTCCCCTCCCGAACTGACCCATCATCGTATTATCCTGATTACGTTTCGAAATAGTTAGGAGGAGAATATCTGGGTACTTTCAGTTTTCGGGTAGAATGATACAGAGACTTTTTGGTTAATTTCGTAAGAACCGTCAAATACATCAGACAAACACACTTTTTGACATGTATTGCGAACATGTAAATTTTGACATGGTCTTAGATACGCTTCAAACATCATTAACTAGACAAATATGTTTTTTGACATGCTTTTGAGAGCATCTCAAAATTGATATTATATTAGACATGTTTTTTTAACGTCAGTGGTCCTCGTACAGACAACATCACAAAGTTTTTTTTTTTTTTTGAGTTGAAGATTAAAAAAGTTAGTACGATTAAAACGTTGTTGTATGATTTTATAAACTTTGACAGACGATAGAGCAATTTTTTCTTCTTTACACTTGTATCATCTTTTCTACTATCCATGCCCCTCGTGTACCACTTTTCCAGGGGATAATTCATGAGACACCACTGGTAAAAGAAGCCATCCACAGAAGAACACCTGTAAAGTGAGCCGTCCACAAGACACCATTCTTAAGGCTGCCGGTTATCTTATAACAACATTATTCTCATAGAATCTCATTTTCCTTTTATTTTTGGCCAAAAACAAAGACGCAAATGATGTTTCTGCCCCTCACTGTACTGAACTTCATCCATGGGCGCTCTGCCTCCCGTCGCGCCGCCGCACCGTGCACCGACCGCCCTTGCCGCGACGCCGCTGCCTTCCCTCTGCCGCCGAGCCCAGCCCCGCCTCTGCCGCGCACCGCCCGCACCTGCCGCACCGCTCGCTCCTGCCGTGACGCCGCTGCCCTCCCCGTGGCGACGCGCGGCCCGCCCCGCCTCTGCCGCCCCGCCGTGCCGCTAGCTCCTGCCACGCAGGGGCTCCTCTGTGCCGCGCGCTTCTGCCGTGACGCGCACCTCCCAGCCCCTGCTGCGCCACCGCGACCGAGATTGAGTCGCTTGCTCCCGTTCGAACCAATTGAGTCGTAGCTTGATTCACCTTCGTTCATGTGTGTGAGTGTAGGGCTAGGAGAATCGCTGCTGCACTAAAGGAAAGAACTTCAAGAAGCGATTGGATTGTGCGTTACTTCTGCAGCCCTGCTCTCGTGTGTCCAGCTCAAATTGGATTGGAAATCTGAGGAGGAAGAAAGGGGAAGAAAGAGGCGAGCTCCTGGTGCCTGAGAGGAACGTGAGGAGGCGGAGTACCGGCAGGGTAGAATTGTCCATCCAAGTGCCTTTTTGTCTTTTAAAACAAATAAAATAACCATGGTATTGTTGTGTGACGAGAGGCAACTTTACTAGTGTTGTTTCATGGACGACGTCCTTCACTGATGTTGTTTTGTGGATGGCGATGCTTACCAATGGTGTCTTGTGAATTGACCCCTTTTCCAGCATACAACACAATTTTCTTGTTGCCCCGACTCTGCCAAAATTTGTGTTATGCCCTTGTGTTTACGTCACCATCTCCGCATTGCCAAACATCCCTTTGCCACACACTACCTCCTTCGTTCCACATGAACACATTAACCAAATTACACCAATATTGTCACACGTACCCCATACTTTGAAACAATGCAATGATAGGGACATTGCCGCTGATTGAGTTATTATTGAATTTCAATTAGATGATTTTTTTTAATTTAACGAATTTTATATCGAATTGGATATAGTTTTGGAGTTATTCAATTTTCCTACACCTATTGTCCAATCTATATCCCTTACTAGCCAGATCCATGTAGGCCTCTTCTCGGAACCCTTAGCACCTATCAAGCTGTCGTCGCAGGCTCCGTTGCGCGCAGCCACACGTCACCCTTTGCAGGTGCCATTGTCCACGTTGCCCAGCCGTGCAAACTGTTCCCCACTGACAGAGTTGGTCCGGAACCACAGCCCTTTCGCAGTATGCCTGCTGCTGGTTTCTATGCTACCCCTGTCAACGTTGTCGACAACTACAGCATGACAAGGTACAGCGTTGGTAGTTTTTACCCCACCTGCGAACCTTTCTGGTCGTATGTGTACAACTTTTTAGCTGATCAAAACATTTCTTTAATTGGAGATATTTGTTGGTAGCCATCGATCAAGAGATCAGAAAAAACAGGGAAGAATAGAAGTTCTGTGAAGTATTATTGGAGAGAATAGAAGTAGTATAGTACTATGATTTTTTGAAAATTCTTCATGTGTCATTCTTATTTTTGTGGAACCAAACACGTACACTTCCAATGGGGACCCAACAGCAACATACGAACCAACGACAGAATTAAAAGCTGCCAGTGCACTTCAGCTGCGCCGAACCACCAATCCAATGGCTCCCCCCTCCGCCCCCGCGACGAGCTCAGACTACGACCGCCTCAGGGAGCTCAAGGCCTTCGACGCGACAAAAGCCGGCGTCAAGGGCCTCGTCGACGCTGGCATCACCACTGTTCCACGCATCTTCCACCACGCCGTCCCTGCCGTTGAATCTGATGAACTTTCCTCTCCTCGTCGTCCTCGACACGGCGTCGCTGGGAGCAGAGTCCCCGTCATCGACCTCACCGCATCAAGGTCCGACCTGGTCGCCCAGGTGAAGGCCGCCGCGGAGACTGCCGGCTTCTTCCAGGTCGTGAACCACGGCGTGCCGGACGAGCTGCTCGCCGAGACGCTCGCATCGGTCAGAAGATTCCACGAGGAGCCGGCTGACGCGAAGAAGCGATACTACAACAGAGACCCGACACCAACACCAAGCGTCAGGTACGTGAGCAACTTCGACCTCTACCAGTCGCCGGCGGCCAACTGGCGCGACACTCTATTCATGCTGATGAGCCCTGCGCCGCCGGAGGAGGAGGTCCCGCCGGCGTGCCGCGGCATCGTCTCGGATTACACGCCCCAGGTGAGGAAGCTTGCCGCCACGCTGCTGGAGTTGCTGTCGGAGGCGATGGACCTTCCCAGGACCTACCTGGAGGAGCACGAGGCCGGGTGCCTGGACGCCGTCCTCGGCCACTACTACCCTCCGTGCCCGGAGCCTTGCCGGACGATGGGCACCACAAGGCACTGCGACCCCACCTTCCTGACAGTGCTTCTACAGGACAGCGTCGGCGGCCTGCAGGTGCACATCGACGGCGTTTGGGTGGACGTGCCACCCGTGCCCGGTGCGCTGGTGGTGAACATCGGCGACTTTCTTCAGGTCGTGTCCAACGACAGGTTCAAGAGCGTGGAGCACCGGGTGCTGGCCATGGCCGGCGGACCGCGAGTCTCGGTGGCGTGCTTCTTCAGGAAGCGCGACAGCACCAGGGTGTACCACCCCATCGTCACCCAACCTGACGATGAGCGTCCGCGGTACAGGGGCATCACGGTACCGGAGTACCTTGGCTACTACATGGACAAGGGCCTCGACGGCAGATCTAAGCTCGAACACTTCCGGGTCTGATTGGTAGATAGACACTATGAAATTATTGACGTGCGTACAGCTGCACTGAAATAAGTTTGCAATTATTTTGCTGTCTGAACGTCTGCAAAGGAAATACTAGGAGATAAAGGGGTTGCAAGGTTGTTCGTGACTGGTCTCCTTGAATTGTCCTTGTGGTTTCATGAATTTTATCCTCCTTGAATTGTCCTTGTGGTTTCATGAATTTTATCCACCTTTCACGTATCGGTTACACGAGAATGCAATAGGTGGTTACGGCCACAAAAAGCACAACATTGCGGTCTGACTGGAGGTGGCCATAGCGTGGCTACCGTGCCCATGACTTCCTTCTGCCCCCGATCTTCCGTCCAGCATCCGTAAAATCGTAGAGGCCTCTGGGATCAGGGAAGAGGCTCCGGTCGATTATTGGGGATTGCGGCGGCGGCGCGCCGGTGCAGATTGATGCCCATGTGTGGAGGAAGTGCGTGGACGTGGCGCCGTCGCAGGCGGCGTGGTGCAGGGCGACGCCGAGGGCGAGCCCACGGCGGCGGCCGGAGAGCAGCGTCGCCTGCAGCGCGAGCACGGCGCCGCCCGCCGGAAGCGGAGGCAGGAACGGCGCGATCGCGGCGACCTCACGGGCGTCGTCGGCGGCGAGCTCGTCGAGCTCCTTGCCTCCTTCGTACTCGGCGACGGTGAAGGTGACGCCGTCGCCCGGGCGGTAGTGGAGCTCGTAGCGGTCGG
>RWGY01000542.1:0-68519 GCA_007726485.1 Eragrostis curvula
ATACGTGGGCAGCCATACTAGTTGTTATAGTACGTACTGGCGAGCTAGCTACCAAACTACTAAGGATAAATTACAAATTCCACCCCATAAATCTCCCTCTTTCTGAGACTCCACCCCATAAGTCTAGTTGTTGCAAATTCCTACCCACCTGGTACTGTACAGTCTGTTTCTCCACCCCACCCACCGCCCACGTGCAGTTCCCCCCACCGCCGACGACAAATCCCGCCGCCGGTCGCCGTCTCCCGCCGTCCCAACACCCGTCGAGGCTTCTCCGAGATATTTCGCCGTCGCCTGACCCGATTGGGCTTTGTCCCAGTGAGGAATTGCGCCGCCGCCGCCGGACCCGATTGGGCTCTGCCCCAATGAGGAATCGCGCCGCCGTTGAAGAATCCCCCCTCGTCGAGCTCCACTACACGCGCGAGCGGCTCTGAGGCGGCGCGGAGGGTGCGCTGGCGTCGGCCGTGGTGTCGCTCCTGCCTCCAGTTGCCGCTACACCGATGCGAGCTCTCCGAATGTCGTCTCGCCGCGCGCGCTCGTGGAGCTGCTCCGCCGCGCGCTCTGCATCCCGCAGCCGTTCCTCGGCGCCCTCCTGCCGCGCGCCTCCCGCGCCAGCCGCCTCAACCGATTTTTGCTCGACCGAACCAGCAATTCCGAGAGCGGGAAACGTCCCAGGTCCATGCAGCGGAGCAGAGCAGAGGAGAGATGACATGGGCCCAAGGGACCGTAGAGCAGAGCAGCGGGAAACGTCCCAGGTCCGCAAGGCCGTCGGAGACCTCGCCGATGACCTGGCCCCAAGGCCGCGCCGGCGCACCAGCAGAGCAGAGCAGAGGAGAGATGCAGGGCCGTGTGTTTGTGTTGGTTTGCGCGCAGAGGAGAGATGCAGGGCCGGCGCACGCAGCAGAGCAGAGCTTCAGCGCCGCGGTCTCCGCCGTTTGCTCCGGGGAGCACGTGGGTAGTGGGGGGTAAAATCTAACTCTATAGTGTTGGGTGGATGGGGATTTGTAACAACTAGATTTATGAGGTGGAATATCAAAGAGAAGGAGACTTATGAGGTGGGATTTGCAATTTACCCGACTACTAATAACACAAGTTTAGTGTGGTAACCCTGTACCTGAAGCAACGCATCCGTTCCAAATTAGCTTCCCCTTGGCAGTGGAGTCCAAATCAGTGTCCAGCTTAGCTCAGTGTAGTAGGCAGCTGCGGCAAGAAACGGAGCAACAACAACAGCAGAAAACGTGAGTGATTCCATAGCAGCGAAAGTCAGACGGCCGGCGACGACGGTGATTGACTTCTAACATCGTCATCGTCTCGTTAGAAGTTGCGCCTTCAGGTTGGCCGTAGTACCATCACAACACAAGACAGGAAGTGAGAAAAATGCTGTGGCAACAAACAGTTGCCACGGACTAGCGCGCCTCCTTGTCTTGTCTGTTCTCGGCCGCGAATTTCCCAGAGGCAGCACTGCGCTTGCTCATTTGTTGGCCTCTCGTCCATTGCTTTCCCGGCCAGCGAGTCAAGCAAATCATCTTGGCATCTTACTTTCGGAAGGTGTCAGTCTTGTCGAGGCCAAACGTTCATGTAGCGGTAGGTTCTGTTTACTAGTGTTAACACGAGTCCCTACTGTGTTACTAGCACCGGAAGCCATGGAGATCACGACACGTTTGTCTGGGAGCGGACGCCCTTTGGATGCGAAATTCAGCTCCCGTCACTGCAGAAAAGAGGATCAACTGGTAATTAAAGATACATACTGCGTTCTAAACAAAGACGAACTCATACTGCAGTACGTATAAAATAGCAGTCCTAAAGAGCCTTTGTCGTAAACAAGAGCAGGGCACAATGGCACATATGAAACAGCCGCATTGAGGAGAACTCATAGTTTGCATCACAAAGGGATTAACTCATGCGTCTCTTTAGCGGTGTAGGCCACATCCACCCTTTGTTGGTCCATTTCTAAACGCTTCCAAAGTCTAAAATACACCTCATCTTTTCCATCCACACGAGTTTTTCCTTTGAAAAATGGCCAGCGCTCACATGTTCGCACAGCGGGTACTCAACGTGAATGATCAACGCAAAAGCGTCTTTTAAACACTTTGTTTCTGCACTTCTATTATTTATAGGATCGCGCAAAATAAAGTTGAGTTGTTATCTACTGGGAGAAGAACATCTCAGCCAGCTCAACCACCACGCATATCCTCCTTCCGTTTGTCAGGCAGGCTCAGCCGCGCAGGCACATTCGAGCCGCACAACAGCACGAGCCTCCCCCGCTGCCGGAGGCGCCAACCACATGCAAATATGCAGCAGGCAGCCTCTGATGACCAGATGCCGTTTGCAGCCGCGCGGTAGGCCCAGGCAGCAAGCAACGTTGCTGGATCTTCTCCAAGCATTTGACGAAACGATGCTAAACAACCCTCGACGGCAGTACTAGCAATTGTCCTGCCGAAATACAGCTATTACTACATCCCGTTTTCCTTGGAACTACACCAAGGTGTCGTGCAGCACGGACGGACCGGCGGACAGTAACAGCGACACAAACGAGGGGATAGGATAATGCTGGCGGAAAATGACCAGGAAGGAGTCTTGAGACAAAATTTCACGCGCATCGTTCGTTCGTTCGTTACGAGCGAGGGAGAGGAGGAGGAAAATACCACCGCAACCGCAACAAGGACGGATACTGTAACACGAGACGCCAAAGTTTGCCAACTCGACGGGCATCCCCACTCGCGTTGCCGTTGTTCGCCCCACCTCCACCCTACTAGGTGACCCGGAGATCTCTGCCGTGGGGCCCACGCCCCCCGTGCCGCCCCTTCCCACGATGCCGACGGGACGGGCAATGGCCGCGTCCGCGCTATATAAACCCGCCGCCCGCCTCCCCACCCCAACTTCTAGTGCCCGCCTGCCCGCTCATTCACTCTCTCCGCCCGTTACCCAAGCTCAGCTCACTACTCCTTTCTTCCAAACCAGGTGAACGAACACTAGCAAGAAGCTCGGCTGCGATTTCGTGGACGGGCGCAATGGTGGACGTCGACCGCCGGATGGCCGGCCTGACCCCGGCGGCGCACGCGGCGGGGCTCCGGCGCCTGTCCACGCGCGCGGCCGCTGGGCCGTCGTCCGCGTCGGCGTCGCCGCGGCACGGGCTCCACTCGTTCGGCTCGCTGGCGGCCGCGGTGCTCGCCCACCTCCGGGCGTGCGGGGTGGCCGTGCTCCCGGGTCTCACGGAGTCGGAGCTGGCGCGCGCCGAGGCCGAGATGGGGTTCGCGTTCCCGCCCGACCTGCGCGCCGTCCTCGCCGCGGGCCTCCCGTCGGGGCCCGGGTTCCCGGACTGGCGCACCCGCGCGGGCCTGCGGGCGGCCTTCGACCTCCCCATCGCGGCGGCGTCGCTGCAGATCGCGCGTGGCGCGCTGTGGCCGCGGTGCTGGGGGCCGAGGCCCGCCGACCCGGACCGGGCCCTCCGGCTCGCGCGCTCCGCCATCCGCCGCGCGCCTCTGCTCGTGCCGCTCTTCGACCGATGCTTCCTGCCCTGCCGCCCCTGCCTCGCGGGCAACCCCGTCTTCTTCGTCACCGACGACCGCGTCCTCTGCTGCGGCCTCGACCTCCTCCACTTCTTCACCCGCGACTCCTGCTTCCAGCCCCTCGACGCGCGCGCGCCGGTGCCCTCGTCGGTCGCGCCGTCCCACGTAGGCGACTCCTCCTCCGCCTCCGCCTCCGCCTCCGCCGCCGCGCCGTACATGCGGCGCAGCCTCGACGCGGCGTGCGGCGGGAAGGCCCCGCGCTGGATCGAGTTCTGGAGCGACGCGGCGTCGGACCGCCGCCGCCGCGACTCGTCCTCGTCGGAGGCCTCCACCGCGTCCACCACCTCCTCCTCCGGGTGCGCGTCGCCGCCGCCGGCCGCCAGGCGGTCCAGGACGCCGCACTGGGTTGACAGCTACCTCGACCGGCTCGGCTCCGTGCTGAGGCAGGGCGGGTGGAGGGACACGGAGGTGACGGAGATGGTCGAGGTGGACGCCTCCGGGATGTTCGACGGCGGCGAGGAGGCGGCGGCCCCCGCCACGGTCGACGCCGACGCGGTGCTCGACGCGCTCGTGCTCAAGGCCGACCGCTGCTCCGACTCGCTCCGGCGCGCCGGGTGGAGCTCCGAGGACGTGTCCGACGCGCTCGGGCTCGACCTCCGGCGGTGCAAGGAGCGGCCGCGGCCCGCCGTAAGGATACCGCCGGAGATCGCCGTCAAGGTCGAGCGACTCGCAAAGTCTGTGGCCCGGCGCTGACGACCAGCTGCCCTGACCTGACCTGACCTCTCCACTGCCGCTGCCGCCGGAGTCACTTGTCACCGGCGGCGGTTGCCGTTTTCTTTTCTTCAGAAAAAAGTTACTCTTTTTTTATTGACTTTTTCACTATACAAGGAAAGAATACATGTACTTTTAATCAAGTAAATACTGTACTTAAAGTTAACCCCATGATCAGATCATGCCCATGCCAAGATGTAATTTATTATTGCTCGGAAGTGTAAAAAGCTAGTAACGGCTACATTGACACCGCAACCTCTCTCTTTTGCACTATCCCGTAGTACTAGTAGTACTGCTCCTACTATTTTGACACTGCAAAATTTTATCACCGTAAATTGCAGTACTAATTTACTGGGAAACCAGGAAAACCCATATGCGTTGGGAGCACAGCACGCAGCAGAGTCGCTGTACTGGTTCTGTTTTCCAATCTTTTGTTGAGGGACGGTACTGTTTGTCCAATCTTTGGGTGTCAAGGTGGATGCCAATGTCTGCTGCCAATCCAGATCTATGCTATGCTACCGCGTCATTTCCAGTAGCAAACGGTCAGATTCCGTGTAGTAGCCGCCTCCGTAATTTCTGCGTTCCTGGCTCTTGCTCCACTGGATTTTGTTCAGATTTTTTTCCCTAGATTTTATTTGCTTCAGAGCTTTGTTTCGCCCTGGCCGACGGCGAGTCACGGATGGATACTTGACTGGGTCGGTCGGTCGTGCTCAGAGGCAGTCATGCATGCAAATACTACTGCTTCGCTCGCTTTTGGTTGGGGAGCTGCTGCCAGTGCTCGCCGCTTTTCGTACGTGCTCGCTTTGCCACGCCTCGGTTCGACCGCGCGGGAAAGCGCAGCCTTGTTCTGCTTGCCGACCGGGCCGCGGAAGCGAGCGCACACGCGCGCGCGCGCCGGGGCGCGGCTGGCCCCGCCGCCCTCGGGAGCCGCGCGGTCGTGTCTCGCGCCGGCGCCTGCCCAACCGCTGCCCCGCGTGCAGGGCGTTCTCACAAAACGCATCGCGCGGCTCATGTGAGAACTGAGAAAGACAGGTTTGGAGGTTGCGGCCGGGCGGCGTGCGCCCTGCGCCGCACGTCGCGTAAAGCGGCGCGCGCGCGCCCTCGGCCTGTGTCGCAACAGCGACGCGCGAGAGGCCGGCGCGGCGCGCACACGCACCTGTCCCGCGTGCGTGTCCGGCGTGCCGGGTGGTCCTGCGACTGCGACGCACGGGGTCGGGCTCGCCGTCGCTCTACCTATCTCGACCGTTTGGCTGCGTTTGAATCTTGTTGCGCAACAAAAGGCTGTGGCGGGGCTGAGCAGAGCGCACCGGCATGCGGCATACTCCTAGTTCGTTCGTCCCCAACCAAAGCTGTCAGCTTTGATGGAAGCAGGGGCAGGGAGGGCGCGACGCCATGCATGCTGTGGGTTGCCAGTACTTTACCGTCAACATTGGTCGGGACCTGGGAGGAGCTGGAACTTGAGCGAGGCGATTTTGAAGTGGTGGGGGTGGGACTGATGACTGGCTGAGGAGGCATGGTTGCTGCCGGGTGAGGTAATAATAAAGTAAAGGTGAAACTCTGCTTTCACTAATCGCGACTCAGCTTGGTTTACGCCGCAAACTGGGGAATAAGAATACGACCCATGTGTAGTTAAATGCTAGTGGTAAATATTTTTAACGCTTCTTTGCCTTTTCTTTTGCTGCTGCATTGATCGTGGTGGACAAAAGAGACGGCCGCTACTCTTGTAGCTTCATCAGTATGTCCGTCCGTCACAACGCGCGCTAGCCCGTAACTGACCGGCCGACGTCTCAGTGCGAACGTGCAACATACCACTTCTCACAAAAACAAATATAATTACAGGCTCTACCTAGGATGTAACGTGGTGTTAATATAAGCGCGGTGCACCGGACTTAATCCCTTTCCGTTCTTAATATAACTATTGTGCGGAAGATGCATCGTGTTAGGTGACAGTATCATGCGTGCATGATGCATCGCCAATTCGCCATGCATATATGATTGCACGACGGACGACACAGCAGGTGCTCGTATTATCATAACAAACCCCCTGCGCGGTGCAAACCTTTTCTGGAGACAGAATCGGGCTCACCATTTCACCAAGCGTGCTTGCCCTGGTCCCGTCCTAGTAAGTGAATCCTTATCGCTAGCAAAAAAAACATACACATCACCCGCACGCAGAAGGTCGGCCGTGCGCTAGCTCTTGGCGTTACGTTAAGAACCGACCACCGCAAACGATAAACCGCTGCAACGAACAACGATCTGTGCACAGCACTACGATTCCAGACATCACAGCTTGGGATTCCGGACACGGCAGCTGAAACTCACGTTGTTTACATCTCACATTCCTTGCTGCCGGTGCGTGGTCCTGCTAATTGCAAACCTGTACAATCGCCATGCACACATGCACCGATAGGGCCGTCATTTCTTTTGTAGAGCTCACGCAGACATGCACGCACGGGATTCCGTCGTACGTGAGAACAAACCCCGGCTGTAAAGCGCGCCGCAGGGTGGGCTTGTTCGCTCGGCAGGGGAGCAGGGGGTGAACATAATAAGTGGGCCTGTAGTCATGGACCACAGTCACGTACGTACGACGGGAGTATACAATGTGGGTGAAAGAAACAGCAGTGGTGCACACTCCTTCGCGTACTGTTTCGCCACTTAATTAACCGAGTACTACGAGTTGTTTAGTGACTCGACTTGATTAGTTCGACAAGTTGATGCCCGGGAAGGATGACTGGTTGAGACGATGAAATTGGCGGCCGTACTACGTACTCCTGGACCGCACCACACTGATGCAATCTCGATGCGTGAAATGTGAAAAGGGTAAAGGTCGGTATGAAAAGACGAATCGGGCGTACGTACACACGGCTCAGTGCCTCAGTCGCCTTGCTTGCTAAACGGGTGGATGGGACTGTGATCCTTCTCAAGCTGCTTCTCGCTGATCCACTGGTAACACGCCAATGGATGGGACAGTAATCCTACGCGGCAACGACAGATCCGATCTTGCGACGCCATCATCATCCACCACACCCCTCCCTGCCAGCGCACGCGCGACACGCAGGCAGCCTCGCCCCGTGCGCGCTCATGACCGTTTGCGACGCGACGGACACAGCCTCCACCTCCGGCGTTTTCACCGCGGCGCGCAGACCGTGCGAGGGCACGCACGTGCCGGACGGGGGGCCAGCCCGCCCGGCGGCACATGACCGCAGGCGGCCAATGATTGTTTTGGCGCGCGAGCGCCCGGCCCTTGTGGCAGCATCGGCGAGGAGGCCACCGGGGACGCCGCGCAGCACAGCTGCACAGGTGGGGGTGTGTGAGTAGGTGCTGCCTCCCAGCTCAGCGCTGCTGGGGGCTTTGGAGGCCAGTCGACCTGGCTTTTGTTGTGGGGCTGTGGCGTGCCACGGCGCACGGCAGCAGCAGGGGCTGCCTGCCTTCGAAGTAATCCATGTGAGACGCCGTGATGATTAGCGTCGGTTGGAGTGAGCCAGTGTATAATATACTCTCTCTTTTTGCGACTGTATAATGTACTCTTTGTATCTGTTCTTTTCAGTATTTAATTCCCGTAGTACAGCATATGAAATAGTTGATAGACTTCATGATAGTAGATTGATTTTTTGGGCAGCACACATCTAGAGATGCTTCGGTAGCATGCATTGATCACATCGGTAGCATCCAGGGAAAGAGTTGGCAGAAGAAAACAAGGGACGAAGGATTAGAAAGACAGTGTGCCTAGGGATGGACGGCCCCTTTGGTCGTATGCTGCCTCACGTGCCATCCGTAGTTCCAACGAGGCCACACGAACCATCGCGCGTCGAATCCATCCATCAGCCATGGGGAGCCGTAAAATTAGCGGCGACCTCCCGCTAATCTCAAGATGCATGCCGACGGGCTTCGCGCGCCTCGGTGCACGAGGCGAGGAGGAGCAAGCGGTCCCCGTCCATCCCCCCGCCCCGCCGTGTTCGAATCCGAGGTGCAGCTTGATCCTTTCAAATCCAACCATTCGAGCTACAGCTAGGAATGGATCAGCATCACGCGCGACAAGAAAAGCCGAGCCTTTTCGCGTGCGATGCTTCGGTAGCATGGAATGGATCATCCGAATCTTTGCTCGGTCCCGTGCGTGCGATGCGTCGCGATCATTGCGCACGTTCGGGCGTGGCGATCCCGATAGGCTAGGCGCTGTTCGATCGATCGGCTACTCGCTCTCGTGGTCGTGCGCGGTCATCACGGGTTGGTTCAAGCTTGTCGCGGAGCAAGGGAGGACCCAACAAGCTAGATTAGCGTACAAGTTGCGTTAGAAAAAAAAGGATCAACTCAAGTGTGAGTGAAAGTTCAGGACAATGTACGCGCAGCCAGTTGCGACGTTTTCCTTCGAGGCGGACAGTCAGTCCAGCGCATTCCCACTGCGGGTACGGACGGACCTTGCGGCGAGCCTGAAACCCCGTACGCCTGACAAAAACTGTTGAGACGTGGGCCCAGCGTCGAGCCATATCAGGACGTACTACTCCGTTCAGCCTCATCCTAGAAAATGACACGCGGGGCCAGCGAGCCACGGTGCAACGTTTCGACCGTGCGCGGAGGCGGTCACTGTATCTAGGACACCAGTTCCAAAAAAAAAAAAAAAAAAAAAAAAAAAAAAAAAAAAAATCTAGAACACCACCACCACCCGCCTGCCGCACGTGGACTCGACCGTTGCCACCGCCACGGCCTTCACGTGCGGCTGCTCTGTCCCCACATGCCGCCACGCGGGCCGGCCCCTCGGAAAGGTACGGGTCCCTCTCCGACGTCTCCGTTAACAGTGACCAGCTGCTGGAACTCGTCGGTTCTCAAGTCCTGCTAATGTTAACGGGCGAGTAAGCTTGAGATCCGAGACGATTATACTACTGGTACAGTCATCATCACTCATCAGAGTCAGATGCAAGCTCACGCAGGCGCAACGGTCCGACGGACGCATGGCGCACGCACAGGGCACCGATCGATCTCGTCGTAGTATAAATCAATGCGCCGCCGCTCTCGATGATGGATCGATCGGAGCCATCTGCTCGCCAATTCATCAATCATTCCGTCCTCTGATCCGTACAGCCTGTGCGCCGTGGCCGTATCATGCATGCAGAGGGCCGCCTTCTCCGTGCACGAGCGCGCGCTCGGTGGCAGACATGCACCGGCGCACAGTGGCATCTCGGTTCGGCCCCCGCGAGCGCACGGAACGGGCCGGGACGACGCGCGCGTCGGTGGTGGGGACGCGCCGCGCACGGTGGCCAACGCCAGCCGATGTGAACAGTGCGCTGCTCTGATCCACGGAGCGGAGGCTGCGAGCCTATCGGGAACAGTCGTCGATCGATCGATCGCTGGCTGGACGCACACACGCACGCACGCACAGACACGATGATTGGTGATCGACCGATCGATGGTGAGTGCGGTGGAGACCGGCGACGGAGCCGCCATGCTTCGCTGCGTGCAGGAGCAAGAGCGCGCGCGCGGTCCTACGTACGCACATGCGTGCGGGTCAGGTGCGTCCAGCGAATGTGGAGCTAGGCCGAGTCAGAGGCTACAGTGCTCGTTGGCATGGCGTGTCAGCGACAGCAGGATGACACTAGAGTGTTGCATAGTGGGAGTATACGTACGTGTGATCTCTACAACAGTAGACCTTTTTTCGAAAGACCACAACAGTAGACCTATCCGGACAGACACTAAACTAACTACCGCAATCAATCAATGATGCAAATATAAACCGTAGTCGCCGTCAGTTTATTATGATTTGGTGATGAATGAACGGCTTGTCTTCTGACAGGAGAGTCGCAACTACTACTCCTGCAGTATGGGACTCGCAAATAACCAGCAGGCAGAGCGTCTCACTTAATTTTGTCTGCCCGGAATAAGACAACACCGCACCGTAGCCGCTGAAAGAGAGGCACACACACACACACTCGCAGCAGGGCAAGCAGTGATCCGACAAGAGTGACGCTGGAACGAGATCGTGTTGCGTAAAGTAACCCGATCGCGATCAAGAAAAGGCAGTCTCCGTTTAGACGCCGCCGGTCGCTACGTAGTACTCCACCGTAGGATTGATTCCTGTCGTGCCGGGCAGAGTTTCTCTTGCCGAAATGCCGATAGATCAAATGCTCGCTTTCTTCATCTCCATTTCGTGTCGCACACTCGCACTGAACCTGAACCCGTCGATGAAAACACTGACGCAAAAACAGACGTCGCCAGTCGCACTCAACATAAAAAGCATCCCCTGTTCCACAACAAAAGTTCCGGCCCAGATCATGCAACCATCCATATATAAAGTTGATCCCACTGTCCCGGCCGAATCCGGCAAAGATCTCCGCCTTCCAATCACGCGATCACCGTCACCCCCATCACTCTGTTGCCAAGTCTCGCCGAGAGCTCGATCGATCGAGTCCCGGAGAACGACTGCTCCTGCAGACGAAAACGACCGCGCCGTGCGTTCGAAGCCGGCGTGGGCTCGGCGTGTCCCGGCGCGCAGGGGACACGAACGTGGTGCCGCCATTGGGGCGTGCTCCGGGAGGCCCGGCAGCGCGACCCCGCCGCTCTCCGGCAGAAAGCGACGGTACGCGAACTAAACCGGACGGGGCGACGGGGCCTCCCCTGCTCTGTTCATGAGGCCAACGCCACAGCTTGTGGTGTTGGCTGCTGCTGGTGGAGGTCCTGGAGGAGAATGGCTGTGAGCTCCGCTGGTGATGCTACCTAAGCTAGCTAGGTGCCATATCTGAGTCCCACACCGGCCAAGAAAATAATTGCGGAGCACCGAGATAGGGACGTGCGGTTTGGTTCGGGGCCAAGAAGAACGTCAAGAAACAGCACCGCCGCGCGGTGCCATGCCGTGTGACCGGGCACTGCGACGAAAGGGACCTGGATCAGCTTCAGCTATACGATCGTGTCTGTCGGGTCCGTCTTCCAGGCTGTCAGATTGCAAGCAGACGCTGTGGATTGAGAGAGTGATTGACGACCCTCGAGTCACGACGAACGAATCGGAGAGAGCACAAGAGGGCTAGTGGGAACGAGCTCGCCGATCGTACGTACCGGCGGCGAGTCTCGCATTGGCTGAAAAGACGAGGCGTCGTTCTCCGGTGCAAGTGCCGTGTTCCGGCACGTCCGCCTTTCGGGTTTAAATTGCACGAACGACCGGGGGGCTTCCGGTGAGCGCGACGTTCTGTCGAGGGAGAACTGGGACGGCGGCGAGAGCGAGGTGTTCTGCTCGTGAAAGCACGAGGTTCGTAGCTTGTCGTCTGCATGCCGGTGCCGTGAAGTTAAGCAGTGTCTTTGTCTCGCTGCCCGGAGACCGGTGCAGTTAGCCTGATCGACCCACATATTTTGCTGGTTTCGCTTTCTGATCGCGATGATCTAAAGCAGGCTCCGGCGTTTTACAGTGCCGTAAGGACACTGCATGAATCATGATTGCCTTCTTCAACGTGGTTACCTGGGCTGATGTGCTGTTCACACATCTGGAAAGTTTGCAGCCTAGCAAACTGCAAGGACGACGAAGAGGGGTCACTAGCATTCTAGACGGACGGCATCATCGAATGTATGAAGCCTGAAACAGTGTACCGAACCTCTCAAGTAGAACTGTCGAATCAACAGAGGAAATGCCCCTGAAATGGTAGAAAGGCCTACACGCACGTTAGCAAAGGTGCAGCGGCCCAGCATCAACCAAGAGGCCCAAGAGTACTTTGTTTCATCTACCCCTGCCAGTAGAAGCTTAATTTTGAGCAATTCAATGACCTCACAGTCAGTATTTTCCTAGACGGTAAATGGTAAACAGTAGAACGATTATCGTTTAGCGTTTAACTTGTTTAAATGGATGCTTAATTAGACTAAACGTTTGTCTAAATGGGTTAAACGACTATTTAGCAATAGACATCGGTCACCTGTCTAGCATTTACACGAACCTTGCTATACGTCCGACCAGGGCGACCGTCTAGGGTCCGACTGGAGAGCATCTGTCGTAGATTCACAGCAGGCAAAGCAAGTTCAAGGATTCACAGCTGTAGATCAGCTGCAGTCGGAAGAAAGTCGAACACACCAGTCGTACGTGAAGCTATTCCCCATTTAGACGCCTTTTGAGTTTAATTCTGTTTAGGAAAACAAGACTCACGATATACTTGGGTCAAAGCTTCAGATTCATCCTAAAAGATTGTAACTTCCCTTTTTCGAAAAAAAGATTGTAACTTCCAATCGAAATTGCCAATAAAGAGACCCAAATTCTCCAACACCAAGAACAGGAACATAACTAGCATTATGTTTTTAAGGCCCATACTACCTGTATTCATGAATTCTCCTAGACTGCTAATTGGATTTTCCCAACCTCCTTTAATCGGAAAGAAAAGTTAGTCTTATGACAAGACCCAAGCTACAGATTTCAATCCTAAATCTTACAGCTTGTGCACTATAAATTATTAACAAACTGCTCCCAAATCTCTACGACTCTGAGCTCCCAGAATGGATAACAAAAAGACGTCATCTGACTCCCAAACTTGAATATAGTAATGTTAGAACTGAATTATCAAACGAAGAGTGCAAATTCTCTTAACTTCGAGACGTATCTTACATAGACGAGCATCGCTGTGGATGGAACTCAATACAGACTTCACACACATGCTTCTTAGAATTCGATATTATGTTAGCAACTTGGGTTCAGGCTTCAATTCTTAGACTTAAAAGTTTTTTTTTGGGGGGTAAAAAATGAGCTCCTCTATCTCCAACTTCTGGAACAGACAAGTGGTCATTTCCCACAAACACTAATGAGTTTAACTTTGCACTCAAAAGGAAAAAAAAAACTAATGAGTTAAACTATCTAGTTCCTCCTATTTTTGGTCTCGTCTTTTTCTTTACAAATATAGATGAGCTGCAATGATCGAGCTCACAGAACATCTCCCAAACAATGCCAAAGACAAAACAACCATTGTACCTCCCGTTGAAACATACCCAACATTCCACAGGTAGTACTCCTGAGGGGATATAATGAAGAACGGGAGACACAAAATGCGGAAAAACCAACTTGCGGAACTGTGAATCAAAGAAGCATAGTGACAGGACCAAGTTAAGCACTGGTACATTCAACTCTGTTGATCACTAATATACAACAGATATTCGGGTTTTCCAACTCCTGATGATATGTACAAGTACCACAATGTTAAATCTCTTGTCAGGTCTGATGATCAACAACTCAATTACCAGGGACCTGTCAATGTTCTTCGCAGGCAGCGTTTCTTTTGTGCATACGGATTGCTGACCACTTCCAGCACCTGTTCAGGAGCAATCAGTTTTGTAAATATTTACCTAAGTAGGACAAAAAAGATCATACATGCCATGTTTACAAAAAAGAGAATCCATGTGCACTCACTGCACAAAGATAAAAGTCATAATTCTACAAAACCTAGCAGGCACCATTGTCTTAACTACACATGGATAATGGCTTGCACACTTGATCACGCAAGAGCCATGCAACATGAACCCCCTGATGCCATCCAACCTAATTATTCACAACTAAACTCAGTCGCTAGCCAAACAACTAGGTTAATCCCAAAAAAGGAAAAGAAGAAAAAAAAGAAGAGGAAATGTTGATCTAATTAGTGTAAAACTGTAACACTACCAGGACATATGGATGCATTAATCATATAGGCCTAATTTCCAGATGACTATAGAGGATCCTGATGTGAGATATATCTACACAGAGAGAGGAAAAAAACTAGAACTAATAGTATAGACTGTATAGTGAACCCAATGGACCTTCAATGTTGCAAATTTCCCCAGACAATGTGAAATTTCTGCTACCACTGACGGATAACGAAAAGCCATATGTAAAAATAGCAGCATTCATGGTTTACAAATATTGAATTACATTGTGCTACACATCGTTTCCTTCCAATGTATAATTCAGGGCCTGTGCAACATCATGGTCGCTATGAACAAGATGCTTTTACCAGCAGTAGCAAGTACACACAAAAAGGTGAAAATCAACGGCATTATGTAGCAGTGTTCATTCATCAGATTTTAAAGAAAACATTCTATCCAATTTTCTTTACTTGACGTTTCAGACAAGGGGTTTGCACTAACTTTAATAAAGAAACTGAAGGTGGTATTCCATAAGTGTGATTTTTTTTTTTCAGTACCATGAATCCAAGTTTTTTAGTGGTACATGTCAGTTTGCTTCAGTGAACCATAATCAGAAATTGGTATTTGAAAATTCTAATCAAGGGTCACTGAAGCAGACTGATATTTTTCTCTCTAAACATGGACAAAGGATAGAGAGAGAGATCACATAATGACTCCGGGCATTACATGTACTGCATTTCCAATCTACCCTACATTCTGATTAATGTTCACCAAAGCAAATTGACATTTATCTCACTAAAATTGGTCACAAAATACAAAGCAAAATCACAGAACGACTCAGGGCATTACACACACTTAGGCCTGTTCAACGGCGGTCCGGTTAAACCGGGAAGGAAACCGTCCGTCATCCGGTTAAGTCAAATGAACAGTAACTCATGCATGGAAATGAACTGCCGATTTCTTATTGGCGGTTTCAACTTTGAACAGCTCTACACATACTGCATTTCCCATCTACCCCAAATCTCATGTCGGCGCTAATGAATGCGAACCCAATATGCATATCTAGGAATGGCCAAACCAACTTGTATCCGAATATGCACACTTAAACAGCCTACATCAACATGTTTGCCTTTGTTAGCTCTGATAAGATCATCTATTCCCTTATTACCTTCGCTGCCTCACGCATTCATGTCACCCTATGCCTCAGGTTTAGCGACTGACAAAGCTCAGTCCCTCAATCTATGAGTGCATTTGTCCATAGTGTTGTCTCTAGAGAAGCACCCTTTGTGCAGCGGCCATACTAAAAAATGTGAGAATCTGTTGGCAGACTGTAAATAACAAACCTGAGGCAGGCGGCAGGCTCCTTTGTTGGCACCAGTTTTCATGCATAGCGTATGCTCTTATGGTCACTTTTTAGTACGAGTTATCTACCTAGTACCTCCATTACAATAATGTTGAAATTACAAATCTTGTTCATCGTGATAGATTCTAGTTCGGTGATGAAGTTACATAAGCTGCATGCGTCCAAATAACGCATAAACCCTCTGCATGTAACTTTCTGGTCAAATAGTCAGTTTAATATCACACAAACACCATTCTCCATTCATACGGAATCCAAGGATAGTGATGACAACCAAAGATTCACCAGACAGAACCAATCGTGTGCAATAAGCCAATAAATAGACATGAAAACAGGAACAGAAGTGACCAGTAGGAACAAGCATAAAAAAAGTTTGACCACAAAGAATCTACCTGATTTTTCTGCATTTCCATCATTTCTTCCTGCAAAATTAAGAAAACAAAGATTTCAGTTAGGACCAAATAATATTAAAGGTGTTTACAACTGTACTTCACTGAAGAACTGAACATTTTTAAATGTCGAGCAATGCAAAGCAAAAAAATTCACCATACACAATTTCTAAAGCCTTGAGGACAGGATAGCTCACTGTAAATACTACTTCACTATAGAACTAAACTAAACACTTGACATTCCACCAACACTGGTGACATAACTTTAGCAATTAGCATTGGGACAGATGTGCAAATGTATCCAACCCCTTTTTATTGAAGGATTAAGGAAACTACTTTGTAAGTGAACAGAAATGGTGCAAATGACATATACCTGCTTCTTTTGCAACTCTTCGTTTAATTCCTTAAGCTTCTGAACTTCAGCTTCCAACTCCATGGTATACGCCTATAATTCATAAAAGGTATCACTAAAACATGAAATTGGAGCAAATCTTTGGGTCAAAGCTAGAAACGGCACATGCAAGGTTAGAATTTAGAAGGACAAACACGATTCAACGGATGCAAGTAGAGATGAACATATTTGAAGCAAGCAACTTGCAATATTCAAACAGCTACTTATGCAACACATGCAAGAGTTGAGGACAGAGGTATGACCTGTTTCCGGGCACGGGATCTGGCAGCAGACTCCCTGTTCTTGATCATCCTCCTCTGCCGCCGCTCCACCACCTTCTCCACGCCCGCACCGCTCCTCCTCCCCCTCATCACCCCCTCGAAGTGGTACGGCACTGGCGCCATCGGCGACGACAGGTCGCTGTTCCCCTTGCCCATTGAATCCAGCTGGGCAACCGATGTATCCACCGGACTAACCGTGACCGCAGAGGCCCCCATCCCTGCTACCCCAGGCATCAGCCCGTTGCCCATGGCTGGATCCCCAATCCCCACCGGCGCGAACCCCATGGCGCTCGGCCCGGTGTCGCTGGCTCCGCCGAAATTCCCGAAGAAGATGGAGGAGCCGTTATTGACGGCCTGAATCGGCCGCGGAGCCGCCACGGGCGGCACGGAGACCCCGGCCGCAGCGACCGCCGCCGCCGCGGCGGGGTTCTCCCGGACGACGCCGGCCCTGACGAGGAACTCCTCCAGCGTCATCTCCCCGAGCGTCGGCTGGCGATTGGGCTGCGGCTCTGCGGCGCCGCCGGCGGCGGCGGCGGCGGCGGAGGACGGCGCCCCCTCGCGCACGAAGTCTCGCCAGACCTCGTCCACCGTCTTGATGCTGAGCGTGCGCGGCAGGGTGAGCGAGCCCTGCCGCTGCAGCGCGCCGTCGTCGCCGGCCGGCGCCGGCGCCGGCGCCGCGGACGCGGACGCCATGGCCTGGCTCTCCTCCGCGGTCCAGATGCTCCGCAGCAGCTCGTCCATGTTCATGGAGCCGAAGTCCTTGCCGAGCCCGCCGCCCATCCCGCCGAGCGTGCTCTGGAACTCGTCGAACGTGAGCGAGTAGATCGAGCCCTGCCTCGACAGCGGGCCCGGCCCCGCCGCCCCGCGCCGCTCGCCGTCCTTCAGATCCATCCTTCCCTTCCCTCACCTCGCCTCACCTCACCTCACAGAGCTGCTGCGACGCGGCGGAGGAAAGAGGGCGGCTTTCGCGGCGCGCTATATAGGTTGCTTGGGGTGGCCGAAGACGGCAAAGCGATGCGGCGCAATCGCTGCGTCGGACCACCGAATTGGAAGGCAAGTGACTGTGCTCTCTCTCTCTCTCTCTCACCGAATTGGAAGGCAAGTGACTGTGCTCTCTCTCTCTCTCTGCGTTGGTGCGGTGGGTTGGGTGGCGGAGGCAGTCAGGCGGCTTGCGAGCCTGCAACCTGTCGCGCTCGCTCGCCTCGTCGCCTTCTTTGTGCGTGCGTGCGGCGGCGGAGGGAAGAGACGGAGTGCGGCGGGGACAGGTGTCCGCTCCCCGCGCCGGTGCGTTTAGTGGCCATCACCCCTCGGATCCTCTGCGCCCACCCACCCCGTGGTCTCGGTGCGGGGACAAGAGCTCAGATGCGCAGGACGCGCGCAGAGGATCCAGCCGCAGAGGGAGGCAGTGGAGTGAGGGGCGCGCGGTACGTGGCGGCGCACCGAGGCGTGGACCGGGCGGACGCGACGTTTCAGCCAATCAGGGCGCGCAACGTGGGCCGCAGCGCCTCCGCTGGCCGCCGGTTTTTTTAACCGGAGGAGAGGAAGCCGTCCCGACAGGAGCAGAGGTACCCCACGTGGCCTCCACCCCGGCGGGCGCCGCCGCGTCCCTTTCACTGACAATTCGGGCCCGGAGGCGGATCCGGCGACGGGGCCCAATGTCAGTGTAAGTACTAGGTTTCGACAGGTGTCAGAAAGCGGGGTTGGTGTCTTCGGGGAACCATCGTACCTACTACCGGATACGGCAGCAGATCTGGTCATCTGGGTAACATGGGCGCCCTTTTTTGGACTTCCTCACCTTGTGCTTCGTACTGTACTACTACTCCTTCAGGGCAGGCATCTGATGAGAACTTGAAATGGTAAAAACAAAATGGACAAATGGGTATCAGGCAGAGCGCTAACTGCTAACCGGTAACCGGTAAATTTGGAAGTGCTGCCTTAGCTTTGACGGTGGGTCAGGAATCTGATCTCCAACAGGAGATTCCGATGTTAGTAGCATGTGCCACGGACGGGAGCTCCCGGATGCTCATGGCGTGAAGCCAAAGGCTGCGGCCACGGCGCCATGACGCACGCATGTGTGTGTACAGATCAAAGATTCCGCAGGGAGGTTGTCACGAGGTGACGATACACGATTGTTTTCTATAATCGTTGGGTAGTACATTTAGATAATGTGTACGATATTCATGGTGGCCGATTGGCACACTCACCCATCCAAAAGGTTTGTGTTCCTGTTGCTAAGAGCTGAGCAAAACAATTTGGTGAACTTTGGCATATCTTTCAACGTTAACGTTTCAATTTAGTGAAGAACTAGAGGCATGTCTTGTTTTGGATCAGTAATATTGTTGTGGTAAAATTTGTCAAGGGACACTCTAAAATGGTGAAAATTGCTATGGGACACAAAAATGGGTCTTATTGGTTGTTTGACACCAAAGATGAACTAGACATAGTGTCCATCAGCAAAGAAAACACGCCTTAGTGAGCTGTAGCAAATTCCATATTTGAGTGTGTCTCCTAGCAAGTTTCTATATTGTTGTGACAATGAATAGAACAACTGCCTTAATAGAAAGGACTAAGTTATCTACGTACGTGTGAAACAAGGAGATGTTGAAACCTATCTAGAAATAAATATACGTCATGTTTCCTTATCCTTTTGGAAAAAAACTTCTCTGCAGACGTACACCACGTGCCATAATTGACGTCTCTAGTTGAGTCATCAGTATTGATCCTAGCATTGCTCATGACGAGAGAGAGAGAGAGAGAGAGAGAGAGAGAGAGAGAGAGAGAGAGAGAGAGAGAGAGAGAGAGAGAGAGAGATGTTGCCACACGATGGCTAGATATGAGTCAGAATGTGAGCCACTGCGCATTGTCACAGGTATGACGCACAATCAAAACTAGTGCCAAAGCATGACTCAAGCCAACCTAGTGTAGAGAGACGTGTCTACGATGTCTCACGGTGATGTTTATATGATGCAATCAAAACGTCATGTCCTTCTAGACGACTTTTTTATTATCTATTTTTCAAATATTTCTTGAAAAGGTGTATCTTGCCAATGAATAAAATTTGAGATTATTAGATGTGGTTACATGGTAAGGTGGGATGATTGTGATGCAACTTTTAAGCATTTGGCATGTTTTCACAATTCCTATTTCAGCTGTAAATATTTTTGCAACAACACGTCTGCAAAACATACATACTGTTCAACTAAGTGTCGTCATGTTTACAATTTTTAAGTCTGCAAATGTGTGCTTTGTAAGCAAGAATCGTGAAGTAGGGCATTACCTAATTCGAATGTATCAATTGAATGTAAAGAAGTAAGAAGTCTATTTGATCTCCTCACCCAGTTTACTTAGGGATCGTTCATACTCTTTTGATTGAGATAATGGACTATCATTTCTATATGGAATGGGACGAGCCGGCGAAATTAGGTCATTGATTACATATGTAGTATGCTTACAATGTACAATCTTTTATGAAAAGATTGAACTAATTCTTTGTAAGTTTAAGGAGAACCTAGGATGTAGTAGACTAGAGATTGTGCAATTTACCGACGAACCCACATTTCACTATTTGAAATGTATTTTTCTTCAAAACAGAAGTTGAATGGTGGCCACCTGTTGAATGAAAGAGAAATGAAGATGAGCTATGAGTTTATTATTGGTGACTAGATTAGAACCACTAACTTTATATGCAACAATAAAGATAGTTAGGTCAAGCTTTTGGCAAAATCTGACAAATCCTATACATATCATTAGGTTCAGTTTTTGACCAAAAAATATATTAGTATGCCATAATAAAAATTTGGGAAAATTGGTTGTGTAGCATCGAAAGTTCGTCAATTACGGAAAATACCATCGAAAGTTTCAACCTCCGGAAAATAGCACTAAAATTTGCTTGTCTACTCTGGAACTACCAATTGCATATGTGAAATGACAAAAGTGCCCTTGGACTGAAATTCATCCTCTCGTTCTTCTCTGTATGGACTGAACCCATACAGAACCATTGCTCATCTCTCTCCCGCGCCCAACTCTCCACTGCTGCTTCCCCCAGCCCGTCCAGTGCCGCCGCCCTAGCTTTTCCCAAGGCCGCCGCACCCTCTCCCGAAGATGCCGCTGCCCCTGCTTCCTAAAGCAGCCGCCACCACTCTTCCCCAATTGCTCGCGCCACCTGGTCGAAGGGAAAAGGGACCGCAACGCTGCTCTATCTCGTTGACCACACAACGCACGGGACAATGGCTTGATCCAGGACGACCAGGCCTGATCGATAGATGGGCCTGTTCGTTTCTTTAGGACTAAATTTAGGCCTGTAAAATCTTATCATTTAAGGGTATTAAATAAAGTGTAATTATAAAACTTTTTGCAGAAACCTAGGCTACTTTGCGAGACGAATCTGATGAGGGTAATTAAGCTGTGATTAGAGGATGGTTACTGTAGCATCACTGTAGCAAAACATAGCTTAATTAAGCTCGTTAGATTCGTCTCGTAAATTAGCACCTATCTGTAAAAAAGTTTTGTAATTAGACTTTATTTAATATTCTTAAATAGCAAGATTCTCTGGACTAAACTTTAGTACTAAAGAAAACAAACAGGCCAATAGAAATCCTATTGTACCTGGTAATCCTATTGCAACTTTTTGTCTGCCTTACCTCCTGTAAAATGTGCGCATGTTTAGCTGAAAACCAGAATAAGAACACCACCATGCTGATGAAGAAGTTCAAGGAAATTTCGGCTTGTATATGTGGAAAAATCACTAGCTGATGTGTATTTTAGTCTGTTCTTACGCACACTGACAGAACACAAAGAGTTTTAACTTTGTATGGTGCGCTGTTGAGATGGTAACGAAGTCTGAATGTCGAGTCCATCTGCTAGAAACTACAACAAATGTTGTTTAGCAATCGTTTAAGCTGATTGATTGCTTCAATGGATGCTGATTTAGCAATTTTATTCAGGCCAGTCATGTTCAGTGTCAAGGATGAGATTTAATATATCAATGGTGCTATCGGCATGTATCTGATTCTTGCTCCACTTCATGTAAGATTCAGCTTCGAACCAGCATTGTTGCTTAAGAATTGCACTATACTCTCACATGCCGAAGGCCCAGCTGGAGCTTCTTGAGAGGTATCAGTTACTTGCAAACTTTCAGAACTGAGTCCAACGCGAGGTTCCACATTCGATTGTCAATGAGAATGGCGGTGGCTCCAATTTTTCCCAGTTCCCCTTTCTACCAAACTGATCAAGACTTTCTGCTGTTCTTTTTGCATGCATATGAGCACAGTAGAAGCAAACACATCAATCAAAACAAACAGGCAAGGGCAAATTGTCCAGAGAACATGAGGGTGCTAGTTTCCGAGTAGACATGCAACTTTCGATGGTATTTTTCATTAGTGGAAACTTTCAGTGGTATTTTCCGTGAACCGGAAACTTTCAGTGCTACACAACCAATTTTCCCTAAAAATTTATAGTCATAAGTAGGCATTTATCAAGGGTGGGTAAAAAAAATATTGAGAGCAATCTTTTTTTATTACACAGTACAACTCAGACACTCACAACACACACACTCACCCCTATGAATGCACATACGCAAACCCTACCCTTATGAGCATTTTCGAAGACTGAGTTGGCAAATCCTCCAGATTGACGAAGTCACCGCTGGTGCCTCGCTGTCGACGGCCACGTCGCATACCGCGGAAAGTACAAAGCCGTTAAATCCTAAGAAATTCGCTCCCACGGGGAGTCGAACCCAGGATCTTAGAGGTGCTACTCGGATGTCTTAACAGCTAAGCCAAGACCCCTTTCACGTATAGAGAGCAATCCTTTGTCAAATGCCGTTATACTTTTGTTGAGAATTTAAGCATTGAGAGAACAAATATTGAATTATCTAAACTCTCAGACCATAACAAAGAGTAGAAGGGGCTTTATTAATTGTTTACTATGCGGCTCCTTACATTTCAGTTGCTTGAAAATCATGATATTTTCAACGGGGTTATCAAAGCTTAGATTAAGCGCAGGGAGCCCTTGGTGTTGCTCAAGGAAAAGAGAAGACATAATGGCTAGAGGAAGAAGAATGAAAGACATCCACACGAAGACACGAAGTTGATCCAACGTCTGGCAAATTTTCTAGAATTTTCACTTTGTATTTCAATAACGTTTCACACGTTTTCTTTTGTTTTTCCCTTTCTTCCCCCCGTTTATCCATCTCTCCGGCTAAGCTCGTCGTGTTCACTGCTCCGCCTCCGCCCACCCGCCATTAGCAATGCTCTCTCAATGGCAATCTCTCCTTTCCCCGGCTCCACACCATGCCATGGCGATGCTAGCACCGCCGCCTCCACCAAACCGCACAATTTACTCTCCCTTTCGATCACCATCACCGCGTTCCGTGGCGCGGGCCTCCCCCACGCTCTCCGCCACCGATGCGACCGTCTCCTCGCCGTCTTCTCCAAAGAAGAAGGTTTGTCTCCTCTCAGCACCTTCCTTGTTGACAGCCTCGATAGGCTAACCTCCTGCGCTCTGTGTTGCGAAGGTTCTCGTGCCCGTCGCCATGGGCACAGAGGAGATGGAGGCTGTTATCCTCGCCGGCGTCCTCCGGCGAGCCGGCGCCGATGTGACGCTTGCCTCTGTAGAGGACGGCCTCGAGGTGAAGGCCTCCTGTGGCTCCCGCCTCGTCGCCGACACGCACATTGCCTCCTGCGTCGACCAGGTGTTCGACCTTGTGGCTCTTCCGGTAACTCTCACTCCCCTCTTTCTGACGAACTCCACGGTGTAACTGATTCCTGTCTAGCTTTGATATTGAGTATTAGAAGTAGCGAAGCAAATAATTTGGAAACGTTACAGTCTATGTTTCGGATAGCGCCCAAAATTTCATAATCGCTATTCTTTACTCCTGCATTATTTTTAGGGGATTTACTCCTGCATTATTGTCTCCATGATTGTTCAATTTTTGTCCTGATGACAAGTGGTCAAACCTCTCACTTTTTTGTATGCCCTGTTACACGTGTATTACATCACTTGAAGAAAGTTTTTAAAGTTCCATATTTGATTTTTGCGCTGATTCTTTCAGGGAGGAATGCCTGGTTCAGTGCGATTGAGAGACAGTAATATTCTTCAAAGGATCACAGTTAGACAGGCTGAGGAGAAACGAATGTATGGTGCCATATGTGCTGCACCAGCAGTTGTCCTATTACCATGGGGTCTCCATAAGGGAAAAAAGGTGGTCATTTTGCATAATTATTGTTGCTCGTTTTTTGAGCTTGTCTAATTGACAGTTTTTTTTTTCCTTTTCCTATTTTTTCAAGATCACATGTCATCCATCTTTTATGGGAGACCTGCCAACATTCCGAGCCGTCGAATCAAATGTTCAGGTTTCAGGAGAACTCACTACGAGTCGTGGACCAGGCACAACATTTCAGTTTGCTTTATCATTTGTGGAGCAAATGTTTGGGATCCATGCAGCTGAAGATGTGGACCGAACCTTGGTTTGTAAATGAGAACTTTCTTTCCTGTCTTTGTTGTTCCATACTGTCTCTTAGCTGACCATTCACATCTAAATTTATTGCATTAGTTGTGAAGTTGGTTGTCGATTACAACTTTCTAATCTGCTCAAACTGATAAAACAAGGACACATTTCTTTCTTTGTATTATCTTTTCTCTAAGATTCAGTAGTTCACCTATAAATCAAACTGTTCTTTTTTTGTTAGAAATCATTCAGATTTTGAAATTTTATTTTACCGCCCATAGATGACACAGATGGATGCTGATCTTGAAAGAAGTACAGAAGTCAATGAAGTTGCATGGTCTGTTGATCACAACCCTCGTGTAAGTTCCACCTTGAACTTGGTGTTATGCAATGCATTGCATGTTTTTTCGTTCAATTCTGTAGCAAGTTCCCTAGCATGCCATAATATCTAGTCCTCTCCATACCTACAGCTATATTCATCCTTAGATAAAAAAAATGTTCAATTGGGTGTTGGACGTTTTGTTATGGTATTGACTGTTGATTTGGCATGGCAAAACAGGTTCTAATCCCAATTGCAGATGGGTCTGAAGAGATGGAGATTATAATTTTGGTTGATATTTTAAGACGGGCAAAGATAAATGTGGTATTGGCATCAGCCGAAAAATCTACAAACATTGTTGGATCTCAAGGGATGAAAATTGTCGCTGATGAATGTATTAGGAGTGCCTCTGATTCAGAATATGATCTAATTATTCTTCCTGTAAGTTTTTTTTTTTTTTGCATTTCTAATATATTTGGATAAAATTTCATTAAGACATCTGGCAATTATTATCATCTCCATGGATGAGGAACAAATTTGCCCTACCAGTCCTATCAGTAACATGACATCACTGAAAAGCAATTTCTCTTTGTTTTAGTAGAATACAATCTTGGTGTAACATCATGCTAGTCTAGTCGAGTCTCAGGATATTGCTCTTTTCTTGCAATACTCATATGTTTTCCTGACTAATGATAGTGCCATTATGAATTCCAGTCTTATACTGTGACCAATATAGCCTTAGTGTTTAGTTCCATGGTACGAAAAGCATTATATTAGTCTCTACCTTTCATTCAGTCATGTTCGTAAGGTGATAGTACTGAGGATTTCAATCCTAAACTGACTCGGTTCAAGTGTGCTCGTCTGCATGCATTTTAGCTGTATGTTAGCTTTTGTGGATTTAGCCACTTATTTTGATATGCTGTTTTGGAAACTGCCTAGGGAGGTCCTGCTGGAGCTGAGCGGCTGCACAGGTCAAGAATTTTGAAGAAGTTACTCAAGGAACAAAAACAAGCAGGCAGGATGTATGGCGGGGTCTGTTCGTCTCAGATTGTCTTGCAGCAGCAAGGTTTACTTGAGGTGAGATTTTAGGACTAAAAAGGCTTGTATCTCAGTTCTCCTAGGAATGGAAGTTGACACTGGAATTGTTACACAGGATAAAGTTGTGACATCTCATCCCTCTACAACCAATCAGCTCACACGGCGAGTTATTGATGGATCGAAGGTTGTAATTGACGGAAATTTAATTACTGGAAAAGGTCTTGGGACAGTAATTGATTTTTCCCTAGCTATTATTAGGAAATTCTTTGGCCATGGACGGGCCAAAAGTGTGGCGAACGGAATAGTCTTTGAGTACCCTAAGAGCTGAAACAAGCTCTACTGAAATTGCTAATTTGGTGGAGGGACACCAATTTGGTTGCACTATAAGGATTATGCAGCATCTATGCGCTTGACGAAAAGTGAATCCACACTTCTTGGGACAGCAGGAATTCCTCTATTGCTGCCTTGCTGGACAGCTGGGGTGAAATCATCCACTATATGTATTGGGGTGGACCAAATTCCACATTGGGAAGATTCAGTGGTGGTCAATTCCACTGCATGATGTGATCTGTTGGCAGATAAATGACACAGGTGGAATTCCTACTGGTAAGTTCTATTTGATGTTGATAGACTGTTACACACAAATAGTTTTGGTTTTCACACAGATGAACCTGTTTTTTCTGTCAGAACATTCTCTTTGTACTAAAGTGCACATCTGTGTTCCTAAAAGACCAAGGCAATCTATAGTTTGTGACTTGTGCTAGAGAATACTATGATGACATTTACTGCATTTTCCTTTTCCATGCAGTTGAAACTAAAGACGTGTAAACCTTTTGATATTTACTGGCTTACTTTATGTTTTATGCAGCTTATGACCACCTTTAGTAAGCTGACTTTTTTTTCTCTTTTGAAAAGAGGGAAGCTGATCTATCGTATCTGCAATCAGAGGAAACGTGTCTCCAACGTGCAATGTGTCTGGGTGGCTTTACTAGAAATTTGAAACTCTTTGCTGTCACTGAGCACCATCACCATGCATTCATCTGGGAAGTTCACCATCTCCTTCCAGGCCTCTTGCTTCCCTGAGTTTCAGGCTCGCAATCTAACAACTGATGTTTTGGTTTGATTCTGATCCTCCATGTTTTCCTTTGCGAATCATACATTTTTGTGTGTGCCCGAAATAACTTTGACTTACCTCCCTTTTGATTACTGATGGATTAATTAACTCGATAAATTCAAAGAGACCTGTTTTGAGACATCAGATGAAATGCTGTTGATCACTCAAAATTGCCTGCTTTGTTTTCTTACCATTTATTAGTCCAGTCAGCGCTATTTTGGTTAAAGCTGCTAGCGCTAGTTTCAGTCGAAGGTCAGTAACTTCAGAATTCAAGGAACTTCAACGCCAATTTCAGATGAGTGACGACCCTGCAACTTGACCCCTAAAAAGCGTCGATACTAATTCATTGCACATATATTGGGTAAGAATTTAACATAGAAGCAGCATATCATTTAACAGCATATAAGCGAATAAGTAGGCACGCATGCCACCCGGTAGCTTGTACTTTGTGATTCGGAAATACCACCTGCCTTGAACAAGCCTAGACACATGTTATCAAATGCCTTTTTTGCCTTTAAGGCTCAAACAATGAAGCAGGACCCTGTAATCAGTATATAATCAACAGACTCACGCGCAAAAAACAACGGGGCATAATGGCATCTTCCGTTCGACGCCATCTTATTCCAGATGATGCTGGGGAGCAGGGATGAACAATGCAGGCGCCATCTTATTATTATGCGGCCCTATACCAATAATCAGAAGGAATGCATGCTATCAGCTTCTGCTTCCATTTTGCTCCTCAAACAAAACTAACGGGATAACCAGAAAAGTGCCTGAAATTAGCGAAGTGCTGATATTAAGCGTAAAATTCACATGGATCAGAAACAGAATTACGTGATTCTGTCACAAAGAACTCCATTACCACAGACTATCTTTTGGCTGAATATAAACATGACCACTAAGATATTTTGTACTGATGGGCAAGTGCAAAGTCTGTGCAATTACCCAACAGGATAGCATCGCAAGTTTCATAAATATTGACTGAAGTTAATCTGTGATATTCATAGTTTAGCTAGACAGTCCAAATTATTTCAGAAAGACATTTAGCCAGTAGACATATGAGTTTGAACAGTCCATACTCTCGCATGTTCCTCAATATTTCTGTGTGGCTGAGAGATCGATCAATGATTTTGACTACGAAGGCGATATCAAGTGTGAGACTGAGAAGCTAAATTTCTACGCATCTTCCCAGACAAATATATTACTGTTATACAATTCCTGAACCGATGGAACAGACATTTTAAATGCGACTGCAACAGAAAATTCTGAATTTTATTAGAGTGGATAAATAGAAACCACTTTTGGACAATCATTGCCACCAAACACATGCAGAGAGCAGATCATCAATGCAACTTCAATAGTGGTGATTAGTTTATAGTTCATCTTACTTGATCGTGGAACTACATCTCTAGAAAGCATGACATGTGAAGCATCCACTCAACGAGCTCACTTGTCCATTCTTGTTGAGGTTTGAAGTCCTGATAGTCCTGGAAATTTGATGATCATGATTGGTGGTTGCTGTACTACGTACCACTTGAGTTTTCCTATGGCTAGACCTAAGAGTGTTGAAAATCCTCTCCAATGAGTACGGCCTTTTCTTTTCAAGTTTTATCTGAAGGATCACAAGTATGAGAGGATATCAAAATCAAACTTTATTAGAATACAGACACACAGGTAGAAGATACTAAGAAAATAATTCAAGAGTGCAGGAAAGTGAGAAACAAGCATACCACAAGCTTTTGTATGGCCGCTTCCGCTTTTGCTTTTTGCATATTCTCCCATGCTGTCATTTTTGCTTCCTCTCCTTCAATCCTTTACAAACAGAGTACATTCAATATCATTTGACAAAACAAGACGCACCAAGATAACAGGTCCGGTCGGATAACTAATTTATCTGACAAGGATCAGTAATATCAGTGACCTACTTTGATAAACACTTTGCAGTTTCTGTCACTTCCCAGGCAGAAGATTTAGATTCCATTGTCCTTTTCTTCCACTCTATAATATTTGTTGAGTTCTTATCAGAGCCTCGGGTAACATGTTTCTTGGACCACCTTGTTAGAGTCACCCGATCATCGATCTGCACATCCCTGATCTCAAGCTTGGAGAAACAATTCTCCAGCTCTTTGACTTGTTGCGCCGATAGTGAACGGGAAAATGAAGGCCTCGTGCTGGGAGAAGTTGACCTGCTTATATCAGGGCTTGTTTGGGTCGCTACATGCTTCCTGATAACGATGGGGACACTGCTACCGGTGGAGTCTTTTGTGGTTTCACTTTGTACATCTGCACAAGCAGAAATTGGTGTTTCAAAAATAGCCCCTTGGGTACTTCCATAAGTAATAAGGTTGAAAGGATTGTATTCTGCTGAATAACATTAGGACCAAGCTGGACATCAACATTTAATTGGTCTAAAACTTTTTTGATTTAGTATAATATTCGTGAAAAATTGTTTAAAAACACGAATCAATCTACATTGTTCAATCAAAAACCAAAAACTTAAAGTAAGAACTAAGAGTGAATGTACACAGTGTTTACGAGCATGCTGGTACCTTGAATGGATTCATGGGAAGTAGTCACTGATTGATATGAGTCAGACTGCTGGGAAATCCTGGTCGACAATGTAGAAGGGCGCCCTTCATTCGATTGAGAAGATCTGCATCCTTGGCCATTCCTGCTATCGTCACCCGACGGTTCGCTTAAGTCCTTGCCATCATGCATACTCCCCCCACAGTCATGCTCAGGTAGTAAGACCCCGGCTAGAAAAGGAGAATTAGCAGCGATTCCAACTCTACCACTCTCAAGGAACATAGCCGAAGATGAAACGGATGAGCACGGTCCACCAAATCTGCCAGGTGGTCCAAGAGGCCCACTTTTGGACTTTGGCCGCCAGTATTGTGGCACTGACCTCCCCGGTGCATTGCTGGGGTTTGGACTGAAGATCCACCTCTCTGCATCCTCCCATTTTGAGGGCAGCGTCCTACCACCGTTGTAAGGTGGCAACACCATGCCGCTTCCTGGATGCCTTCTATGGCCGCTCGCAGGCGGGAGCCCTCTTTCAGAATTACAACCCTGCTGGTACCCAACAACCGCAGCTCCACGCCGATGGTAGTTCGGCGTCCCCGGACTGGACAACACATCTGACCTGCTGTGCGATGATACACACAATCCCTTGTTCATCACTCCCACACTGCTGCCAGAGAACCCCGGTGAATGCGTCGAGGATCTGGCAACACCAGGGGAACCGAAATCGAGTGAGGCAGGCCGCTGCGTCCGGTCCTTCCTGCCATGGAAAAGAACAGCCTCCTGCCGGTGCCGTTGGCCTTGGCATTCTATCAAACAAGTTGAGATCATAACAAATTAACACCCATGCACCAAGATGGACCACCACCCTACTTGAAGAATATTTTTACCTCCGGTGGGATGAGGGACTCCATTGTTATTGGCCGGTTGTTGGAGTCGTCCGTGCACCCACCTGTGGTCCTTCTCCCCATCTGATGCCCCGTCCTCCTCCTCCTCCTGTGGCTCCGTTGAAGCCGCGGAAGCTTCACGGAGACAAAAGTCAAACAAGCTTTATGGTTTTAGAGTCGCCCAAACCGAGCATTAACAAGGAACACCAATGTACTCCAATGGGGTACGACCATTACAACCAAACAGTGTAAGAGTACAAGGAATTAAACGTGAGAGACCACACTGTGCTCACCATAGGAGGAGGATGAGGTGAGCAGCACGTCCGGCTCCAGATCCGTCCTTGCTCGACCAACCCCGCGCACATAGCTGGTTAGAGGCTGCACCACAGTTCTTGTCTTAATTATATTTTGCAGACCAACCTAGCTTAATAAGACTCTAAAAACTTGCAATAATAATAAGACTCGAAGCAATTGCAATTTTGCAAAAAGATCGTTTTGAACCGTGAAGAGAATCCTAGAGCCAGAATTCCATTATCCAGAAATGCACTCTTTTGTTTTTTGTGTGTGCGCGCCCCTAGTGACCGACAAAGGGTTTAGGGCCCCTATTTGTCTGTCTCGAGTTGTACAGTATCTAAAACTCTGATGCACCTTGGCTGTAGCGCTGGCACCATCAGGAACCAACGTCATGGTGTCTCTATTTGACTGCCTAGATCTGTGTGACACAGATTCCGTCCGATCGACGAGAAGCTAAACCATACTCCGGAGGAAATGTCGCATTTCTTTGCTCTCTGAGAGCACGCTAAATTTCACGGAGAGTATGCAAAAGCAAAAGGAACACACAGGCGCATTCACCGCCGTATCCACAACTCCGGCAGGCGGCAGCATTCTCTGCCGGAAGCAACGACGGTACTCGCATCGTGCTAACACAAGCTATAGCACCAACACCGCAACACGAACATACAAAACAAGGAATGCAGAGGAATGGCGCATTGCTTACCGAGTCGTCGCCGCGAGATGATCCGCGGCCGCTGCTCGTCGAGCTCGCAGAGCACCCGCCGCTCTCACCCTCCTCGGCGACGGCCTTCCTCCTCATCGCCACCACCACCGCCTTGTCCGCGAGCCCTGAACCCGCCTCACCACCACCACCGACCCGCATCTCTCCGTCGCAAGCAGAGAGACGGAACAGAACAGAACAGAACAGAACAGAACAGAACCACCCCTCTCCGCTCAAGCGCTCAGCTACCACGGCCGTGCGCCACCGCTTCAGCACGGAAGCAGCAGCAGCAGCTGTGGGAGTGAAGAGCAGAGAGTAGAGAGACAGGCCGGCAAGGCAGCGAGAAGCGCGCGCAGTATTAAAAATGGCGGGTGCGGGAGGGGTAGTGGCGTTTAATAGCAGAGGCGAGGTGGGCGAGGAGGAAGGAGGTGGAAAGAAATGAATCTCCCGCGGTGGACACTACCACTAGGCACTGCAGTCTGCAGAGATTGATATACGGGCATCTCGAGGAGGTCGCCAACGTGGGGGTGCCGGTGCGGTAATAACTACTGTAGGCTTACGCGGTGCTTACCTGTCCTATACCGCCTACCGCAGTCATTGCGCCGCCCGCCCGTGCTTTTCACCGCATCGCCTCGCCGGGGATGATCTACACACAGCTTCTGGTGCATTTTCACGGCATTTTCAGGTTGGGAGCAGAGCTGACCGTGCTCGTCAGGATGTACTACGGCGTTGGAGCTCGGCCGGACCGCTCACCGGCCACCAACGACCAACCAGCCGGTGCCCGATGCTGCCGTCGCGTGACAGGTGGGGGGCTTGTCATCTGTCAGTTTACGGGCCGTGCGACACGGTGAGATACTGCACGGTGAGCGCAGGTGCCAAGTGCCCACGCACCGGTGTGTTTGCACTCGAAATTGCTGGTTCCGTTCCGTCACTGCATTGCGATCGTTGTAGCTGGGGTTTGGTTGCAGGATCGCTCACCCATAAGCCGAGCGAGATTTTTGGCAGGAACCACGAAGCATGGTGGCGCGGTGCTACTAGAATGACCAAAGTTCGCCAATTCTCGCTCACCGGTTGCTATTTTGGCTTCAAACCAAGCCAGCCTACCAAGATGGTGACACCACGTTATATTATCGTCTAAACTCCAGCGGCAAGTCGACAATACGATCGCAGAGTTGGTAACCATTGAAGGCCGTATCAACGTCGCGGAGCCCGGCCGGTCGGTTTGGCCGGGGTCGGTCAGGCAGTCGATCGGTACGGCTCCGCGACAACTACTGTTGCGTTGCAAGACGGCAACGGCAATGCCATGGCAGGGTCCGCCACTTCGTGCAGCGCCGGCGAGGAACCCCTGCAGGCCGGCTACCACACCAGAGCCAGTAGCCACCCCCCACTAATCCATGGTGCCTCATCACGGCTTGGTGCCCCTCCGCAACGTGTAGCCACCCCCACCGGCCACCGCCCACCGCCAGTTCGCCACAAGCGCGTATGGATGATGGTCAGGTCGTGTGTACACGTCGCCATTAATCCGAGTGTAGAGTACGCTATCCGCTACTGGTACGCCGGTCCTATCAACGCTCGACGGAAACATTACAACACCACGAGGTAGATGCACGTACATACAGACGTCATACGTCTCTCGCAGCTCTTAACTTCGCTTCCTGCGACAGGTGGCGATCCATTCCTGCGTCGATCCTAACGTGTGATACACTGCAAATAAAAAACATGACCGCGGAAAAGGATATCAGTAATGCCGGGATGTTGAGCGATGAACAGAAGACTACCAAAAAAAAAAAAGAAGGGAAAGCTGAACTACTCCCTCTATCAGGCCTCTATCGGGGGCTGGTGCATGCACGGCACCATGGATCAGACTATGGACCAAAGTGACAGCTTAACTTGGGACCGGATGTCTAAGCGAGGGTGGCACAAAGCCAGCTTACGGACCCATGAACCTGTATCTGGAAGTAGGGCGAGGCGTTAAGTCCAAACAACCAAACGAATCCAACAAACGCGAGCTTTGCGACCTGTCAGAGTTGAGGACAAGCGATGATTATACAATCATATATACTTGCTTATCCGATGGCCTCGAAGGTTCAGCTTAGTTTGACTTGCATAATGACGCCCAGCCCGCTCCAGTGACCAATGCTGCAGGGCACGGTATACAGGTTTCACCACAGTACATATACCGCGGCACGAAGACAGTTATTCGTGCATACTCTTCTCCACTCTCCAGGCACCTAGCCAGTTAGTTATATTGTCAGAATGATGTACAGTATGTGCGTCTAGACATAATTTTGTTGCCACTGGGAATTTTGATATTGCTATTTATCGTTTGCATTATTTCTATTTCTATCGTTTCACGCAATAGTCATGCACCAGATATGCTTCAATGATACACTACACCACGGTTCACTATAAATAACTGACTACCAGTCGCTAAAAGCGCCTTTACTGACTTACCGTCAATCAGTAAAGACCTTTACCTAGGTCGGTATAACTGGTCAAACGATTTTGTAAAATGTGTACATTCTATTATATTGGTCAAACGAATTTGGAAAATTTGTACGGTTTATTTTGTCATTTCATTCACTTTTGTAGTTCTCCATGCAATTAAAAATGACAATACACATGTACTAAAATTACATATTTATCAGGTAAACTTTAGACTGGAAATACATCTTAACAAGATTCAGGTAGTTGGAATATACTTTTTGGGCTAAGCAATGTTCCCTTTTAGAATTAACAACATGTAAGTTTAGGCTAAAAATGTGCAATTTTAGACGATGCGAGCTGAGACGCTAGATATTTTCATGATAATATCTTAGGAAGCAGAGAGAGAGAGAGAGAGAGAGAGAGAGAGAGAGAGAGAGAGAGAGAGAGAGAGAGAGAGAGAGAGCGAGAGAGAGAGAGAGAGAGAGAGAGAGAGAGAGAGAGAGAGAGAGAGAGAGAGAGAGAGAGAGAGAGAGAGGCATATTCATGAACAAGTATTGAGTTACTTCCTTCTAACGATTTCATCGCCATCACCACATATTACATTTTTTTAGTATATTAGTTACTTATGTTTGAATTGCAATATCCTGTCTTAAATGTGACAAGCTCCATTTTCAACACCCGTCGTGGATTGTAATCCTGACTTTAATGGGATTATCAACATCATCTAAAACCTATGATAATTGGTCCATATCAGTGTGTAAGTTTATACAATGAAGGTTCATGGATAAACAATAATACACATGTTTTAACACTTCCTAGAAATAACAATATCATAATGTTTTGTCTATTGTAAGTTACAAGTTAATGCATGATAGAGCTCGTGGTACTAACAATTGCACACAAAAAAGCTCCCACAAACTAGTTGGCATATCGTTCACATAATAGTCAACAAAGGTACCAAAATTTATAACATTGGTATAGAGAAAGGGACCATATACCATTTGGTCGCTGGCAACTTTTCAAAAGAGTAATTAACATTGCATGTCAGATGAAAGAAGAATCACTTTTCATAATACTTTGAGCGCCAATTAATTTACCCATATGTAGCATTACGGGCCCATACCTAGATGTGATCAATTGTGTCTTCTAAATATCCCCCTATTTGTACTTTGGTAGGAATCCCTACATTGTCTGTGACCTGATGCCAATCCATTAATACATGTATCCTAATTCTGGTAGAAGTTTTGAAACTGAAAGCGAATAGGCGACGTCTATGAATCGTCATGTGGCACATGTTCGAGCTGTCTAGCGCCGTCCCATACAACCAGTCTCTCCATTCGACCATTAATTAAAGAGGCAATGTTAGTCGTTTTATTTCACGTTGTTACTAGTCAATGAGGTTAATTGCTTGATCACGCCATCGTCCCCTCTCTTCTAAATATCCTCATATATATATATGTACTCTGGTACAAATTACTACCTTGTTTGTGACCCCGTGGCCCCTCTCCCAGGGGCGGCCATGCCCCCCCCCCCCCCCCCCCCCCCACCTGGCATAAGATTAGCCAAGTTGTAAGTCATTTTTTGTAAAGTTTAGATAGCAAATTAATTATAGTGCCCCCCCCCCCCCCTCGGTTTCAGCTCAAGCTCCATCACTGCCTCCACCACGTGCGCATGTTTGGCACCTTTCAAGTCACCACCCAAACCAGCCTGTTTGGACATTGCAATCATATTGTTAATCACAAGAGCAGGCAAGACTCGCTCCACACAAAGTTTGCCTCCTCCCACAAACTTGGTGTCTTCCGATGAGAATGGTTGGTTGTCGTATGTGTGAAAAGTGTGCATGTGAGATGTAAAGCCTTTATGCATGTCCCTATACTTGCCTCCGTAAACCTAGCTCCTCATCCTGCAAACCACAGTCGAGGCAAAGCATCGGCAACCTTGTGTTGCAAGAGCGATGTGCCAAGGCCGTAGCCTTGCAACATGAGGACACAAGACGCCTTATTGGCAGCTTCACGCAGCGAGGGCATGCTGGGGGTGTGGGTGAGATGGTAGCGGGCATGACTAACGGTTAGGTGGGTGGCGACATGCAGTGGGTGTGAGGATGGAGGGAGGCTTGCGTGACGAGAGGAAGGGTGGATGACTTAACAAAATTTTAGTGGCACAAGTCACATATTTACCAAATATGCACCCATAAAGCTAAAAAACCAAGACCGAGCTCTCCAAATTAAAGGGTCGCAACCCCCCCCCCCCCCCCCCCCCCCCCTCCTTTCTTCACAAGTTCTAGGTCTGTCTCTGCCGAGAGGATAAGGCGGATAGTGATGATGGCGAACGATTTGGAGGAGCTCTAAGGGTTTTTTTTTTTCTTTTCGTATTTTAGTGTAGAGTTTGAGACATTCGCCGTGCATAAAATTTTGGAGGCATAGGAGGGAGTGGAAGTCACTTTCAATGTGGGAAACGAAAAGGTAGTCTTGTAAAGCTTCTATTGGAATATTGTCGTTGATTTTACCATGTTTAAAAAACATTTTATTAACGTCATGAACATATATTGCAGCCGTGATTTTTTTTTTCTCGGCCCACCCTCGCTTAGCTTCGCCACCGACCGGAAAAAAAAAAGAGGTAGCCACGCATGAAACTTGCCTTTACGTGAACACCTTCTTTGTAACACGATGCATTGCATGCACATCAACAGCAAAAAAAAGAAAAAAAAAACTTAGAGGATTACTTATCGGAGAAGGGATCGCGCTCGGTCTCAGAGAGCTTGCCGAGCGCCCTGTCGACGAGGTGCCTCAGGTCCTGTCGCACCTTGCTCTCCCGCATCAGCTTCTGCTCATGGTTGAACTACGCGAGCGCACGCTTCTCCTCGGCGCTGTACACCTGGTCTCCTTGCGGAGGCGCACGGCGTTGATCCTGGCGTGCCGGCTCCCGCTCATCACGTACCCGACGTCCTCGAACCGCTGGATCTCCTCCGCGGTCAGGCCCACCTCGCCGCGCCGCGGGATGCGCTTCCCCTGCTGCACGAACCGTGCGATCGCGTCGCCCTCACCCGGCCGCAGCGCGCCGCCGTAACTGACCGGCACCTCGACGCGGGGCGCCGGCATTGGCCCCACCAGCGGCGTCGGCGCCTCGTCGCCCAGCGCTGGCAGCTTCCGCGCATCGAACGTCTCCCTGAACCTAATCGTTTCCCGGTTCATCTCAATGCCGTTCCTGCCGTTGGAGGAGTCGCTCATACCGTTCCCTGAACCGTCAGGATCTGATCGCTTGCTCCCCTTCTTCCTCGATCCACTCTTTGCTCTTTTTTTGGAACTGATCTTGTGACTCTTTGATGTCTTCCTCCTCTTCCTATCCCTGGCGTCCTCAGAATCGTACGAGGAGTCCCACTCATCCTCGCTGTCGCTCTCGGTATGATGATATCGACGCCGATGCCGGCGATGCCCCTTGCTTCTGCTGCGTTCACGACCCTTCGTCAGGCGGCGCCGGTGCCTCGCTCCCCCCTTCTGGAACCCTCCGATCCGCTGGAATCGGACGACCCATCGGAACAGTCTTGCTCATTGAGGCGATGATGGTCCCGGTAGGGGCTACGGGACCGGACACGGCCGGCGCGCATGGATGGAGGCGCCGGCCATCGACATCAACGTCGACGTTGACGAGCCTTGGGGATCCCGACCTGGCCGTGATTGGGTTGTGAATTTTTTCGGCGATTTGGCCTTTGAGGTCGTGGTTTAGTGTGGTTGGTGCGTAGCCCCGCCAGGCTGAGTTTTTCCTTACGTTTTCGTAATCGTTTTTTGCTCGAGAATTGGGCTGTCGGGGGCCTGATACTACAATACTACTGGGCCGCTTCGAACTTAGGCCTAATGCTGATAACATTGAGCCATCCCATTTCAGCAATTGGCACACATTTTAATCCTTTTCCCTTAGAAGGTAAAGAAAACTTGTGCTAACAAAAAAGGTAAAGAAAACTTCAATAGGAAGTTTAGGCATAACATTACGAGCATTGGTGATTTTTTGTTGAATTAGTTAAAGTTCTTATTGTAGAACCTAGCAACCAGGAGAGGAGGCTAGCAGAATGTTTTGCTTTGACAAAATCTAGTCTACAAACTCTGATTCCATAGGGGCGCTCTAGTTTTCATGGACACAATGGTTGCACAACTAGTTAGTAATTTATAGATGCGTGAGTAAGAATTGAAAATAGTAAAAGGTAAGGACTAGTTTCAGGTTGATTCCGGCCATCGACATTAACCTCCCACCGCTAACTAATGGTGCTGATTTAACTTTTCTTGTTTGTCACGTTATATGTTTTTCTTCCTTTGACTCATCTAGTAGTACCATGCCTCAACGAAACTAGGTTGCCCTTTCCTTGTCTTAGTGTGTATTTTTGGGTCAATATTAGTATAGATTCTAGGCCCATATATGGTTTTAGTCTAAATAACTCTGAATTTCACCCGACATCAGTAGTGTCTACATCGTTACTCATATCTTTTCTTAATTATTCTTTTTTTCTAAATTTCTTGTTATATATTAATTTGTGTTAAAATGTAGTATGCCACATTTATTAGATTATTGCACAAGTTTGACAGATATTAGTTAGAGAGGTGGAAGAATCTTGTATTTATGCAACATATTATTTTGAGAGCTAAAGTAAATAAATTTCAAATAGTGGAGCATATATTTAAAGCGTAGTAACAAAATGTATTTTTTTGAAAAAAATAATTAAGGTAGTAGGAACAAATAAGTTGTACTAATGAATTATATTATCTATGTAGAACATATTATTGAGGGGACTGGAAGAAAATATTGTATAAGTGGAAAAATTATATAGGAGACTAGAATAAATAAATTGTATTCTTGAAGCAAATTATGTAGGGGTGTAACAGAATGATGTATAGTGAAACCTTTTCTATGCAATATGGAACCTTTTTAGTAACGAAATATCACTCGCTTTTGAACTTTGAACTTTTCTTCTCAAATATGTGTAACATTACTTATGGAACTTGGAACTTTTTATTGTGAAAGATGGACCTTTTACTTTTTAAAAAGTAACATCATTTATTGAATGTTGAACTTTTCATCTAAGCGATGGAACTTTTCTTCACAACAGATGGAACATTATGTACTGAACGTGTAACTTTCTTTCTGAACGACAAACTTTTGGTTTGAATAATTAAATGGAACATAATTTATTGAACATGGAACTTTATTTTAAGTTTGAAACTTCTTAGATTAAAGGTTGTTGATATAATGAAGATAGTCAAGATTAGTTTGTTTGAATTATTTTGTTACATGGAACAATATACAAGTCTTTAGAAAAAAAAAGTACTTCATCCGTTTTTAAATATATGACATCATTGACTTTTTTCGTTACTTTGACCATTCGTCTTATTCATAAATATTTGTGCAAATAGCTAAATGTATAAGTTAATCTTAAAGTGCTTTTGATGATAGATTCAACAATATACATTTCACGTTAAGCAACTAATTATTTTCATATATATTGTTGGTCGAAGTTAAACAAAAAAGTCAACGGCGTCATATAATTAAAAACGGTGGGAGTAGCTAATTTAAAATAGTTTGTTACTTTTAGATGTCCATGCTGTATTGGGTTGTGTTAGATGATAATTGGATGTACAATGGTCTGGGATGTTCAAGAATACATAACAAAAACAAATTCTATGTCATCTTGGGCAGGAATACCAATTTCTGGGCTAAACTGCTTGTCATTAGACCAAACGTGCGGTTTTTAGTGGGACGTGCGTGGGGCTAGTTTGTAGTGGGGTGCTGGCCCCGCGCACGCGTGAGCGACCAGCCCCCTTCATAGATTCACTGAATGCATGTTTGCATTCGATTTACACATCGACTATACAAGACCTTTGACTATTTTGGGTCCCTTCGATTGGACTCCGGTTCCTCCATGTTCAAAATGGCTCGTAGCGGCTTGACGTATAGAAAGGATCCTGAATTGGTGCCAATAAAGCTAAAAGAAGTGATTTCACCAGCTCCTAAGGGCCGTTTTGAACCTATCGAGCCCAGCCAAGGGGTCCCTTACTCTTTTCACATCGGATTCTCTATCAATTACATGTTTAAAAATAATCAAAGCTATGTTTTTTTTTCGAACAGAGAAGTCATGTATTTTTTTTGTTATATTAAATCATAGGAAAGAATTAAGTATACACTCGTGCAAGCATGGTCAACTGGTCAAAGCATATGCGCTCGTTTTGTGAGGTTAGGGGATCCAATTTGTTTAGACATGTGCTAGATTTGAATGTGGAACTTTTAGTTCGTCCGACTTAAGGACCCTTTGCAACGGAAGAAACTATTCAATTTCAGTGAAAAAACACAGGATTCAGAAAAGAAAAATCCCGTAATCCAAAAGAAGCCTAAAATAATGCACTACTTACGTGGTCAAGGAAAGGCCAAGTTAGCCAACGGCCAACACTACATCGTCCAAAATGGCCGGTATACCGTTGGTCTGCGGCAGCAACTGTCAAGCAAGCGACCACGTTCCCGTCTCACTCAACAAGAGCCATCCAACGACCCTAGCACACGACGTACACAGAGCCCCCCTGTCCAGTCGCTTAATTACCGGCCCGCCGGCCTACAAAGCGCGTAGCCGCCAGCACCTGTCGCCGGCCATCCCATGTGGCCGTCGGCACGGCGCCCCTGTAGCCTGCCCGCGCTGCGCCGTGCCGTGCCGCGGTGCATCCACAAGCGCGCGCGGTGTCAGAAGCGTGTTCCGCGACCGCACCACCAACGTAACGTGTACATCTACCTCACCCAACAGCGGCGAGACCACCACAGACGCGCGGGCCACGGCGCGGGTGTGTGTACAAGCCAACCGTCCACGTACACGGCGACGCGACGGCCGGCAGGCACGGTTCGGTACCTAGTCTCGTCACCTGCTGATCGATCGATCTGCGTGTCCGGCCAGAGAACGCCTTCTTGAGCTCTCGCGTTCTGACAAGAGAGGAGCCGATGAGACAACGCGAGAAAGGAAGCTTTGGTGCCTTCCTCCCATGTTACATCTCTCTCTCTCTCTCTCTCAAAGCTCTCAGGTGTCCCTTGCCGGCGCGCTGTGCATGGGGATGGCACCGCCGGCCGGGCACGTTCAGACGTGCGTGATGCGATCATGTTCCGCGGCACTCACGTTAGTTGGCACTGTACGTATATCGCCGTAGTTTTGGCTGTACGTACACGTGCGCGACCGTGGTTTTCCCCGTGCCTATCGTGAATTCGTGACGCCGATCGATCTCTCTCGCGTCGCGTCCCTGCAAGCTCGCTGCTCGCCGCCTCACTGGGATAAGAGCTTCGATCGTGTGGCGAGTCGTGGAGCCTGGAGCGTGTGTATCCCGCGCGACGAGCAGGTCACTTCAGGCCTCTGTTCTTGTCTGGAGGGCCGGTAGGCTTGATGCTGGACACGGGCGATTAATTGCTCCATCGATCTCCCGGCTCACAGAGCTTGCATGCAACAGGCAAGTGTTGGCGAAGCGTCCACATCTCAGGACCGGCCGAGTCTGAGACCGGCATGTTCTGGCCAGTCGAGTCCTGATTTGGGTGGCAGGGTTTTGTCACAAAAGAAAAAACATGAATCCATATATCCGCTTCCTGCTGGGGTCTGCCGTCTGCACACCTATCCAATCGCAAGAGGATATACACACACCTGTCTGCACACCTATCCAATCCCACAGGGTGCCGATTAATTAGGTGGCACTGCGCACAGGATCATGCATGGTTAGTTCATGCACCCTTGGCAACAGTTTCGCTTTCTGACACACACAAGGGGATCAAGAAAGACGCAAGGTGTGGGGCATCAAATCCGTCGACGGAAAGAACGTCAACAAAGAAGAACTGAAACGGTCAAGCCATTAGGACCGAACAAGGAGGATATCGAGCTAGGGCCAGGAGATCGACGATGAAAGATGACGGGATGATGAGATCGATCGGCCAGCTTTGTGGGAGAGGGAGAGTTTAGGTGATAGAGTAGGACGGCTGTTGCGTGTGATCAAGAAGATGATGATGACGAGCTCGACCCGGCCGCCTTAGCTAAAGTCCTTGGTCTTTGGTTCCAGGAGCGGTGCACCTGTGCGCTCTGAATCCGCGGAACGACACGTGTCCGGTGTCCCATGCACGATCCCGGCCGCTCGCCGCCGGCGACAAGGGATTCCGCCGGCCGGGGTGAGCGCGCGCACCTGACGCGACAATGAAATTCCTCCGCTTTCTCGCTGATGGGAATGTGGCACAAATCCTGTGATGGCAAGTGGCGTGAAATCGATCGATCGCTGGTTCGAAGCACGCGTTTTCTCCGGGCGTTCTTCTCAGTTCTTTCTGCTAGCTGAACCTGTCTCTCTCTTCTGAAGGCACGTATCCGCGGAGACAGCGGAGTTTACGACCAGTGACGACCGACCATGCATTGCAGCCGTTGCCGACAGGGCCGGAGCGTATGCGTATGGCCAGCCGAAAAGATTTCTTCATCTGTAAAATCGACGATAGTTCAGTGAAGATATATACTAGACGATCGATCGATTAATTATCGGTAGATTGGTTCCGTGGGGACTGCACTGAACACGTCGGTTTCGAGAGGTCTATTTGTCGAGCGGGCAGGGTGGCCCGGCGGACGTACATCGCAAATTCTCGTCACATGGCTCTGCGACGGGGCACATGTAGAAATTTTTGGATTTTGTGTTAGATTGCTTTGCACCCCGTGTCTTTTCGCGGCGTTATCACGGTTAGCATTGGTCTTTGCCCTCGGTTATGTCGGGGGCCTCTATTTTCTACCTGTACTTGCATGTGCCGCCCGCGTCGCTCGGACTGAGTGACTGACCGGCGTCTGGCTGATCATCATCATCGTGTCAACTTGCATCAATGGCATGACAAGCTTGGACGGTGGGTGTCTGGAGACATGAACCGCTCGATCTTCATCCGACGGCTGATAGAGATCCTGTAGCCCTGGCAGTGGTAGCTAGTTCGCTGGTCCAACGGAAAAGACATGACTTAGAACTTCAGTCCAGATCCAAGTTCGAGTAGAAGAAGTACACATGTGTACCAAACACCTGTTTCGTTTAGGACTAAAGTTTAAGTCAAAGTTTTTGCTATTTAAAAGTATTAAATAAAATATAATTACAAATTTTTTGCAGAAACCTGGGCTACTTTGCGAGACGAATCTAATGAGGGTAATTAAGCTGTGATTAGACGATGGTTACTGTAGCATCACTGTAGCAAAACCTAGCTTAATTAGGCTCGTTAGATTCGTCTCGTAAATTAGCACCCATCTGTAAAAAGGTTTTGTAATTAAACTTTGTTTAATACCCTTAAATAACAAGATTCTCTGGACTAAATTTTAGAACTAAAGGAAACGAAGAGGCCTTGCTGTCATGTTGGACGGACGGAACGGGTAGGATCTCGGCGGGCGGGGCAGCGGGACACCAACCGCCGAGGCATTAACATCAGCCTGACACGGCCACATGCCAGCGGCCGGCGCCAGAAACGGTCGCGCTCCGGAACTGGACTCGCCGTTGGAAAGCGACGCCCGATCCGCCCTGCTTTGGGACGGCGCCAGCCATCGCCAGCCGCCGATCACGCCGGCCGGCCGGCAGCGCGCCCGGGACGCGGCTGTGCGCGCACAGCGGCGGCTCCAGTGCGCGGGCGAAGGACGTGACGAGGAAGGAGGCAAGCAGGAGCGCGGCCGCGCAAGCCGAGGCGTCGCCAGGTTTCTCGATCCGTGGCGTCGCGGTAGGCGGTACGAGCGAGTCGTGCAGCGCCAACACTGTTGGCCCAACAGTGTTTTGCTCGTTGCAGCGCGGACAAGTGCTGTGTGCGGAAAGTTGGATCGCCTCTTCTCCGGCTATGATGATGATCACGGTTTCATTCATGCATGGCATCTTTTGTACGTTCTTGGTAACTGGGTAACACTTGGCCGGCAGTACCATGAACATCACGGTAAAAGGAGAAGAGATGGATAAACGGCCGGCTCACAAGGGGATGGAATGCTCGATGATAAGCAGAATGAGATACGTGCGTGCGTACAATGTACAAGTACAAGCTACATGCGTGCGTGCGTGCGTGCGTGCTTTGTGAGTCCAATCACAAGCATGCAACCGCACCGCGGTAATACTGTAACTAGTAGCTAGTAAAACGGAAGGCATTTGCTACACCTTGATTTACACATACGATCGTACATTTTCTGCCGACGCGCAAGAGCGCGTGACGTCGATTGTAGTACCTCACGCTCCAGGCCCCTGCGCGCGGCGATTGATGATCTTGCCACGGCCATGCAAATGCCAGACCGTGAGAAGCAGCAGGGAGTTTGGTCGATCGCCCTGGCCTACCACTGGCCGTTCAGGCGGCCGGCGGCGTAGGCCACGGCGCCGCTGTTGTCGTCAGGTGACGGCGCCGTGCGGCGGCCGCCGCTGGCTGCCGCGGCGCGCTCCAGCGACTGCACCTGCGTCTTGAGGAACTTGACGTAGTGGATGGCCTCGTCGAGCATGGACGCCGTGTCCATCTTGGTGCCCCCCGGGACGAGCCGCTGCAGGATGCGGATGCGCTCGCTGATGCGCTCCCGCCGCATCCGCGCCGCCACGCTCTGCGGGTCGGTCGAGATGCGCACGTTGCGCCGCTTCGGAGGCCGCACCATCTCCGGCTCGATGTTCACCGGCTGCAGCGCCGCCACGCGGAAGATCATCTCCCGCATCGCCGACGAACCCACCACGTCTTCGCCACAGGCGTTGCCGCCGGCGGCAGGAGGAACCGGCGCCGTGTTGTGCTCCGAGCGGTTGCTGCTGCTGCTGTTGCTGTTGCACGACGTGGCGGCTGTCACCTGCGGGGAGTAGTGGTGGTCCGCCTGCAGGTAGGCGGCAGCGCGGCCGTTGGTGCCTGCGGTGGACATGTGAGGCACCGACGTGAAGTGGTGGTGGTGAGGAGCTTGTTGCACGCACGGCGAAGGAGGGGTGGACGGCACCATCATGGCGCCGTGGTCAGCTGGGAATGCGGTGAGCTGCTGCTCCAGCTGTAGCATTGCGTTCATTAGCTCCAGCTGCGCTTCCGGGGTGGAGTTCATCAGCATGTCAAAGTCCATGCAGGGCTGCGAGACTGATCTAACTAGTGGCTGACAAATTCTTGAAACCGGCTTGAAGGATGTGTAGAGGTCTGGACGAGCAGCTGGAGCAGGAGAGATGAGAAGCTTGAAGCTACTAGCAAGTCTTGGACTATGGAGGTTTTGTGTATGAAAGGGTGTTGAGAGTTGTTGCCTTGTTGTTATAGGCGAACTGCTATTTATAGGGGACTGCCGGGTAGCAAGCTAAGGTTGGCTTCCCTTGATTTGACTGGGGCATAGTGTTTGTGTTTCCTTGCATCAACCTTTTAGCAACCTTTTCTCTCTTTTTCCATTTTCCTGGGAGCCTTCTTGCTCTTTTCTGGCTTCACAAAGTAGCATGTGCTCTAAGATAAACTATCTCTTTCTTTTCTTTTCCTGAAACTGATGTCTCAGAGATAGAAGACACGGAATCTGTCTTCTGATATTTCAGACCTTTCAAGAATGCCGACTGCCTAGCGTAGATATCTTCATGAAGGGTTCATTTGTTAGGATATACGATATGATGGAACCAACGTTTTATTTTATTACAAATATCTTCATTCATTTCTTTTTTTTTCTTTTCGTGAGGGAAGTATACCCTCATTCATGATTTAAAATCACCACTACCGGAAATCTTCACTTTCCCGAGTGCTTCGGGCATTCGGTAAAGCCACAAAAACACTCGGCAAACACTTTGCCGAGTGTAACACTCGGCCAAATGCACTCGGGAAGAGGATACTCGGCAAATCCTCTTTTTGCCGAGTGTTTTTTGTCGGACACTCGGCAAAGCTTTGCAGAGTGTCATTTTTTACACTCGGCAAAGAGTAAATTGAAAATGGTCAAAAACAAAATAGCAAAAAAAGTTTATAAAATAGGGGGAGGCCCCAACCAGCCAGCCACCCGTCCACGTCATCTAAGTCGCAACTCACGGCATTTTTCACGCACTACGCGTCCGGTGAGATTCGAACCCACGACCACACACTCACTTGTGTCTATGCTCCATTTTGATTCCTTACATATTATACATAACCGAGTGTAAATTGCTTGTTTGAGGCCCTAAATGGATTCAAACTAAAACGTTGTTAGCTATAAAATTTCATAACTTTTTGAGATCTACAACTTTCATTTTGGTAGTTTCTCCATCCGTGGTCGTTTACAAAATTTGATTTTCAAATTTGAGAAATTCAAACTTAGTTTATGTTGACAAGATGATTTCAAATAAAAAAATAGTCAACTACAAAGTTTCATAACTTTTCTATATCTACAACTTTCATTTTGGTAGTTTCTCCATCCGAGGTCTTTTGAAAAATTCAAATTTAAGAAATTCAAACGATTTTTTTTGTTGATAAAATTAATTCAAATTAAAAAATTTAATTACAAAGATGTACAACTTATGAGGATCTACCACTTTTATTTTGGTCTTTTGTTCATTAGACATAGTGGTAGTAACATTGTTCACAAATCTTATATATCTCTCTTATAGATTTCATGAAACTATATGAGAGCTGTAAATTTTGTGAACAATTTTTCTATCATTATGTTGAATGAAAAAATAATCCAAATAAGAGTTGTAGATATTGAAAATTTATACAACTTTGTAGTTCAACACTTTTTATTTTAAATTCGTTTAGGACTTCAAAAAATGATCTAAATAACTTTGAATTTCTCTTTGCCGAGTGTTAAAAATAACACACTCGATTTGCTGAGTGTTTGTTTTTTACACTCGGCATTGCCGAGTGTTTTTTTACACTCGGCAAAATACTTTGCTGAGTGTTTTTTTTTGGCACTTTGGAAAAAAAAACACTCGACAAAAGGGCCGGCACATCTATCCAAAATACAGTTTTAACGTGAGTGTTTTGTTTTAAATGCATGCAGAGTATCCAATTTCGATTTGCTTTTTAACGTATTAGCTAGTTTTGTTAGGTTTCTAGTACATTCAACATAAGTACCACGGTTCGTGCAATCCCTAATTGGATTTTTAATTGGATTGGATTTAGGGAAGTGCTTCAGGCATTACTCATGTTTTACGACAACAACATACAGCCAGAGATCTAATAAGGTTGAAAAAAACAAGTAAACCACCATATTAGTGATCGATGCCATCTAGTCGTAGAACATACTAGTCGTATAGATGGCTTGGACATATAGAAGCACTCATTGATTTTGCAAATTAATTTGGGCATCATCAACCAGCTGTGGTTCCATTTTTTATGTCATGCGTCAGCCAATCAGTCACAAGATCAGATGAACGCATCTATACGAAATGCAGACTGCATTATTGGTGTTCCCTGCACTTGGACACAAAAAGCATGAGAAAGTGTTAGTTCGATCATGTAGGTACTATACATACTGAATGCGCAGGGCCATGCATGACAAAGATCCTATAAGCAATTCAGCAAATTTCCAGTTCCTACATCCAGGATTCTCATCTATAAGCAAATTAAATATTTCAACAGAACAAGAGGTCTTTTCCTAAGTAAGGAAAAATATGTAGAAAAATAAGTTATATTCAGTGTACTTTGACCTAATCATTATTGCACCCCCACTTTATTGACAAAAAGAACTTATTCCAAAACACTGTAGAATAACTGGCCATTTTGCCGCCGGTGTGCACCATGAAGCGTCCTTCCCAGCCTTAGGTACAGGTTTGGATCCATTATCGTACTGTACCAAAGAGAACGCGTGAGAAGACTTCACTCAGTATATGGGCTAGAGTTAAGGAGTTTAATGGTAGGAGTTTTTGTGACTTGTATTTGGTAGAAAATTACCAATGGAGAAATTGTAAAACCACACAAGTAGTCATACAAAGAATTTGTGGTTTCCTCACGTCCACTAGAATTATTGAGTTTTGTGTTACCCAAGCATGGTAAAACATGATAAATTTCTTTCTGTAGCGGTTAAAATGTTCACACCCTATTAACCCTGAGATGTCAAATTCCTCCATGGTTGATCCCATCACAGCGCATGCATATCAACCTTGAGCAGCCAAGTCGTTCAGGCTTGAACTACGTGTGTAGCCAGTCACCTAGTCATTGGGTGGTAAATGGATTCCTATGTAGTATAGTTTTATACAATGGCTTAAAAATATATAAGATTTATTTTCAATAAATTAAACAAGGTAATAAACAAATCCTATACGACTCTAAAGACTAAATTGTAAATTTTATAGTATTTGCAGTCAACTGTAGCATTTGTAATTTGTTAAAATTCTTATAACCTGATGGGCTGACACACACATGGAGATTTCTGTGTTTATGAACACACATATAGGTAATGAACTACTTTTACAATCTCTATGGAAATAGAAATGAAACCAGTCCATAATAGGGCAGTACATTATATACCCATATCTAAAACGTAGTGCATGATTTTGGTACTGGCCATCGTCGAAAGTATTCATGAATCAAATTGTTTCGTCCAAACAAGCACGTGTTTTTGAGATTTTTCTCTGAGAGTATAAAAATATGGTTACAGTGTAATAGCAGCAGTAAGTACTTGTTTCGTTGATAGAACGAAAGGTTGTAATAATCAAACAGCTAAATACATTTTGAGATGTAGAGATAGGAATACTTTCATTTTTTTAGGCAATTGCATATCAACCACACTTTTGAAAGTCCAATTGTGTAATAACTAATAACCATAAATTTTCAGATTTTGTGATTACACCACAGATCTTGCAAATCTAAAAAAAAAAATCTATGATGATCTTGCAAAATCTGAAAAATCGATGGTTGTTTCACAACTGGACTCCAAAATTATGGTCAAAAGTGAAAACGTTACTTTTCCTTCATTTTTACTTGATAGAATAATTTTTTATTATATCGAATAAAAGTTCACGGGTAAAACACGGTGAGAACAATGAACTTGAGGAGTTACTTGGCCATAGGTACGGACGAGAGGGACCAACAGCTCCAAAGCCGGTTGTGTTTGTTGCCGCCTCCGAGCTGCCACCGAAGGACTGAGCATGGTCAACGGCGGTGAGGACGCCGGTCCGTTGGTCGGCTGACGTCCGTCCTGCACGCACGGGCATAAATGGCCCGGAGCCCACCACGCGATCCCCGCCGGAGCGCAAGCACGCTCCGTCCGCCTGCCGTCCTGCCTCCACAATCTAGCACCATGCGCGCGGCGGGTTGTGAGATCGAGAGGGGAAACGAAGGTGAATTGCTGCGTTGTGATCTCTGACCTGCTTTGAACAGAAACAGCCGTTCTGCTGCTGACATTTCCAGCTGCGAGGTGTGAAAACTGCAAGCCCGAGCGCAAGGCAGCAGCCAGCAGCGTGGTAACTGGTAATCTCAGATAAAAAAAAATAACACTCCTACAGGATGCACTGTTAACTAGTAAGTTTGTTTTTCTTTTTGGTTGCTAGGGTGTAAACCAGTACTTCCCTCCGTTTGAAAATAATTGCCACCGGAAAGTCACTGTAGCAATTTTGACTCTATATTTTTTCTACAAAATATTTAGATATATTTGGCATATATAATGCTAATGTAGTGTGCATCACAACCTACAAAACAAAATGAAAGTTTGAAGTAACTAGAAACATTTTGAAGAAAAAACATATAGTCAAAGTTGCTACAGTAATTTTCCTAATCACAAGTATTTCCAAACGGAGCTAAGTAACTTCTGAGAACTGTCATTCAGCTTCCTCTCTTTTTTATGTTAGTATAATCATGAAGGAGTTTTACGGTGCCCAATACCACTAGTACGTATGGTATCATGAAGGGTATCACAATCATTTTAATTTTATTGGTCCGCTTTCCGTCGTGCCGCCAACCATTAAAATTCTTGTGTCGCCACCCCTTCTCTCTGCGATGGATCTCACCCTGCTGCCACCAGTCATGCTGCCACTTAAGTTCTACTAGCTAGTAATAATCGATTTTACTCGAGTCCCTATTGTTGATTCCCAGTTTGGTAATGTGAACAAAATAATCTGCTTACCTTTAGTCAAGCCAAAGCCGTGTGTGTCGGTCGACAGCTGCATTAACTTTGCCATCTTTTGCGGATCAGCTTTTACATATTTCATGTAGGGTAGTTTGGACCCCGTCCGGCGAAAATGAGTGAACATTGATTGTAATTTTCAGCCCGTGGCTTCGGAAAAAAAAAATGACATCTGAATTCTCTGGGGACAATCTAATTGAGAGCCGACTGGAAGCTAACAGTTCGATCTCGAATGGGGGCATCCTTTCAACCAACTGTCCCTCAGAACCGGCTTACACATACCTTAAATCAAACAGAATCTGAACTTGCTCGTTTGGCCTCACGTATCTTGATGGCGGCCTGCACGTTGCGGGCAGTTCTGAGTTGGTTATCTACAAGTGTCCTCCGACGGTAGAGATATGTGCGGTTCCATGCATCACTTACAATCTGGTCAGTGTCACTGAAATAACTCCCTAGGACACCTGTTTCATGCATATTAGGCATGGGATGTTCATAATTTTGCATCAACATTTTCTTGCAAGTGAATGAGGGGTGCAAATTAGGGAGCGAGAAAACCTAGTAATGTTTTTTTATATATTGGAAAACCCTATAATGTGAGATAATGATATTGTTGCATGGAGCTGTGCTAAACAAGCTGATGAGTCAATCAGTCCAGGGGTCTGGATTAGATGCACCACAGGAACCTAACCGGATGTGTCAAATCCCAGGTGCTATCACACAGCTACACCGATGGAGAGTCTTCCTGTTCCTAGGAGCCTTGCACCCTGCGCCTCTAGATTCTTATCTTGAATTGACCTATTCAGCGATGTTTTCGACGCATCACCTATTCTGCAATGTGCTCATTTCTAATTGCGCGTGATGATAAAAAGAGATTTTGTGTGGTGACGTGTTAGCTTTTAGTATATCTTCTAATCGATATGTTATTGATTTTCTCGAAAAATGTGTACATTTACTTGTACACAAACAATATATGTGATTTAAACTGCCACAAAATATATATATGAGAAATGTTAGAAAGCACTATAAAGTCATCTATCAATCAACAGGGATAAAAAGAAGTTCAACATATATACGAGGTGTCAGATGACTACTTATGTATTTATTTTTTGGAATATGTAGTTTGCCACTCGTATATATGTTCCAAAAAAAAAAAATACTCAGAAGCTCAATTAGCTTTTGAATGGTGTAACACCCCCCACCCCCCCCCCCTTCTCCCCCCAACACACACACACACACACACACACTGGCCTAATACAAGGCTTGTTGTGTAATCCTTGACTCGATGGACGGGCCATGCCCGACCCCTATATCAATGAAATCTTTCAAGTGGGGAATCTATCCCCTCCGTTGACCTTAAAAAAAAAAAGCTTCTGATACCAGGGGCGAAGTCAGCGGCGCTGATCGCCTGTGTCAGCAACCTTTTTTACTGGTGTCATGAACAGTAGGGGCAGTGTCTAAATAGGGTTTTGCATGCCTTTTTTTTTTTTTTGGAAATCCATTGATGTCAATTGACACCAACCGGCTGCATGTAGCTCCGCCACTAAACTCAATTGGGTGATTCGAATTCTCCTACAATTAATCAAACGGGAAAACCAATGGTACATTAGCGCTTGTTGCTTGGCAGATTGTCGTAATCAGTTGTGTTTTTCTCTTCTAAATGAAATATCGTTATATATTTTACTATTACTCTATATATGACAAATAAAATTGTGATTTAATTCTGCCATAGACTCACATATAGCATGGCGACTCAACTCATTATTTAAAAGCACATGCAAGAGATCATGGTCGCACTATAACTATATATTATATGTTGTCCTTGTTGAGATTAGGAAGAGATTATAGGCTACTCCATGTACTGCGTGGGGTACTCTTCGAAGTCAGTTTATGTTTCCTTAGACTTTGAAATGTAACGGTAGAACTCAACCTTGTTTCAAGAAACCAGGTACAACATTTGCAGGTTTGTAAAAGTTATGCCTTCAATTTATTCACGCATGTAATAAACGGGGAAAGAATATGAAGAAACTCCACTACTGTTGTGTGGACATGGGGCTCGATTTTTACTACTCCTAGGCCCACCTGTTATCGATTTTAATGAAGGCCCACTTTAGGATTTCATTAACTCCTAGGTATAACATGGTAACGGGCCGACGCTTCTGTATCTACTAAGCTATGCAGATGGTCTGCCATGTAATCACAAAAAAAAAAAGATGGTCTGCCATGTCACTCAAAAAAAAAAAGATGGTCTGCCATGTCACTCTCTTCTAGAAATGTAACATGACAATATGTGAAAAGAAATTGTAGAGCTTGTTAGAAAATCACAACATGCAGATGCCAGGGGGTGGCTTCATGAGGCGGTAATGCGGTATCAACTCTCAGGCATGAGGACTTGATTCGGGTAGTCGTGACCAGTCGTGACGGATGGGGGTCCTCTGAATTATTAACTGCTACTGCAGAGAGGCATTTTTATGCATTAGCTTCAATCTGAGCTACACATCCATCAACGAACGGTCTGTAGTAAAATAATTCACCAGGAAGCCCACCACTTGCCATTGCCTGTTCGTTCTCCTCGCAGCAGATGCAAGTCTTCGCTCCCCGTTCGTTCTCCTCGCAGCAGATGCCACTGGCTTGCGCGGCTTGTGCCTACTATCCAACACATCTCGATGGACAGCAGCTCCGCCATGTTTTGTGTTACGGCGAGCCCAGCGGATACGACGCCTACCTCGGCGAGCTCGACGAATAGCAGCTCCGTCGGATTCTAGCAAGCTCGCGGTATATCGCGCTGCACGGCGGCGACCTCGAGCAAACGTTGCGCCGGATTGTGGAGGCGGCCTCGACGAGTATGCACTAGGTTGGCCTGGCGGCCGTCTCCGGCGACCTTGCGAGCGGCCTACAGTGAGTGGCCGGCCTAACACAACCGTGCACGTCGTCGCGGCTGCCGGGTCTGTGGTCTCCGATGAACTCGCGGGACGACGGGAGAGCCTGCTGCACTAGCTCAGTGGCCGCAAAAACTGAAGCAAGGGGGCACCATGACAAGGGAGAGAACTATCTGAATCGGTGAAGTGTGAAGCATGTGGGGGGAATCAGGAAGGATCCGTCGGGAGATCATCGCAGCCATTGATCTGATTTTAAACGGTCCATATGCCACCTAATGTCCAAAAGGGAATCCTCTGAATTGACTGAACCAATTCAGAGGACCCCGATCCAGTCGTGACCATGTGGGCAGTATGCCAAACAGAAGGCGATTCATGAAAATATTTATTCATGAGCCCTCTGCCCACACATCACTTTGTGGAGAGGTTTCTAGCAGATTCGGAGTTGGCTAAGCCGCATGCCCCTTGATGGATTCCGCCCCCGCAGGGATGATGAAGATCAACATGGATGATACCCTCTCTAAGACTCAAGCGACAATGACGACGATCACATGAGATGAAACCGGACTCTTAGAGCATCTTCAGCAATTGATCTCAAAACAAAACTCCTACTTTCGTTTTTTAAGCCGGCATGTAAAAATAAAGGTTTAAAATTTGACTTCAACTCCAGCAGTAAACTGACCAAGATCTTATTTTGTGGGGAAAAAATGGTGAGACCCATGAATGAGAGGGAGGATTGGATGACCCTAAGAATAGAGCTTGGAGATAGAGTTTTAGATCGAGGACATGCAAAATAAGAGCCTAAATATAGTCTCTGCTGGAGATAATTTTTTGACTCAAATTTCTAAATAATAGAGTAAAGGTTCAAGTAGAGGCCTTACTGAAAATGCTCTTACAGGGCACTTTGGTGGTTGTGGTGTATCCCAGACCCGGATGGCAGAAGCTTTGGCGTGTAGGAAGGGTTGTGCCCTTGCAAGTGATCTCATGTTGTAGAAGTTTAGACTTGCTACTGATTGCATAAACATGATGCGGTGCGTATCTAATGGCGATGCTCATGATCTAGCTAGGGGCTAAACCTACGAGTTCTGACTTCTGAGGCAGACATATTTGGCTCTTAACTCCATTGATGGAGTGCGTATCTCTTTTCACTCTGATAATTAATAAAAGGCGATACTGATCCTAAAAAAATGGTATTCCATTTTCCTCTCAAAAATAAAAAAGATGGTCTGCCATTTCTCAGTAATAATGGACTTTAGTGGTATATATACTGGTATTCGTACTTTTTCTTTGGCTACTATACATTAATACATAATTTGCAAAAAGAAATACATTAATACATACATTAGAATAACTGACTTCTGGAGTTCAAAAATCACAGAATCGACTGTAGTACGAAGTGTCGGATACAACTTGGGGTGTTGGACGACTCAACCAAGAGTGAAGGGTCGAAGTTGACCTATCCCTTGATAATAAATAGCTGTGATTTAACTTATTGTTGCGCTTACAAAGATCAACCGTATTCGTTATGGCCAAGTGCTTAGCAGACATTTGATACGGATCTTCTATATTCCTAATTTATCACCATCATCACTCGAATCTTGAGCACAGCTTGTGACGCATGCTGATACAAGATGAACATTATATGACCTCGCTGGATAAAGACAACCAAACTTATCCCCCCATGCTATAGCATAATATTAGTAATACTAATTTCACAAGTCTTATAAATGATCTATCCTAAGTCACATTCAGTTGAATAAAGCCAGGGAAAACTTTGATCAGTTATATATATTGTTCATACAAGAGTTGCTTTCATTCCTACCTGATTGAGTAGCGAAAGAGTCTCAGTAACATCTCAAGTCCTGGGTTCGACTCTTCATGAAGCACATTTTCTAACTTTTAATGGCGTTGTGCATTCAGTAGGAGGCAACGTCCCCATCGATGATAGCGAGAAGCCTGTGGTGACTTCGTCAATTTCAAAACCAGCCAGCCCAGTCTTTCGGAGGCCCTCTTAGGGGTAGAGGTTGCGTGAGTGTGTTTATAGAGGTGAATACTCGTGCGTGTTTGTGAGTGTATGCGTGTGTATTGTGTTTCAAAAAAAAATAGCTTCCCCTTGATCAATTGGCCCCTTGGAAAAAAATATATATGTTTGTTGTGACCTCTTGCTCATATATGAACAAATGGCCATGGCGGGGATCATTTTTAAAGCTGTTGTGGAATGTAAACAATATATTTTGTTGTTGGGATATTATTCCCGGATACAATCAGTGGCGGAGCTGAACAAGAAATTAAGAGGGGGGGGGGGGGGGGGGGGCGGAGCCGTTGTGTTCTTGTCCGGCGCCGACGATGCTAACCCGGAGCCTGCCCTCCATCAATCGGCAGACATCGATTCGTGTGGCCTTTGCAAGCCTGGACCATGTGTCGCGCGTCATTGCAGCCGGGGGGTTGCGTTGCTTCGCTTTGCGTTCGTTAATCCATGCCTGCGGCCAGGGCCGGCCCTGACAATTTGGACGCCCGGGCGAGATCTCGTGTCGATGGGCCCCTTATTATTATAAAGAATATTGTCTCCAAAAATTATTATCTTGACTGTCGCATTAATATTTCAGCGAAACACAAAATTTAGCCTTGAAACTAATAATATTTAGGAACTTCGTATTACTATAATATATATATATATTTTTTTGAAGTGAACAGCAGGGGAGCCCCCTACTTGATTTTTTTGATTAATTTTGAAAGGTTTATGTACATATTACAAGGCCGTAGGCCCAACAAAAGACCCTACTAGCAACACTAATTGGGCATGCAAGGATGAACAGAAAAAAAATAACTTCCCCTTGAGACCCGTTGAGACTTGCTTGGGCAGCTGCAACCATAATGGGCCTTCTCTTTTTGCTGGTTATGTGGCCCATAGCTCCGTTTTTTGGCCTGTCTGGCCTGTGCCCTTTCACTGATCTTCTTCATTGGACAGCAATAGGCAGGCTCCGCGTGAATTTTTTTATTTTTTAATCCTTTTCTAACTAATATTTTAATAGTAGTCTGTTCGAAACTAAATTTGCAAATCTAGTCCATTTAATCACTCCAAATTTATGGGAGTGACTGAACACACTGTCACTCCAAACAGATTGGCGTGACTGAACCTTCAGTCACTCCAAGGTTCAGTCACTCCAAACGGATTGGAGTGACTCAACACTGAGTCAAACCAAACGGATTGGCGTGACCAAACCAATGTGTTGTTTCGGCTCGCTCGCCACTCCAAACCCAAACTGACTGGAGTGACCAAAGCAATGTTTTGTTTCGTTTCAGTGCTTTAATTTATAAGACAACTAGCCAACACCCCGCGTGTTGCCGTGGGTACCACCACAATGTTATGAAACAATATAGTTGGACATATGACCGGTGGATGCTACATTTTACTTCGTGAAACATCATCATTGCAGAATACTAACCAATGGACGATCTTTTTTCCTACTGTCATAATCGACAAAATATTAGTTGACAATAGAAGATCGAATTTGTGTCTTCTCTCAAGGGCATAGAAATGAAATTACTCAATCAAATATTATAGAGAATGATCTCATTTAAAACGGCATAAGTCACCACATACGAATAATTGTATATGGCACATGATGTCTAGATTCATCAGAGAGCATATACTCGTTACTTAACAGGAGTTAGTAAACCACGATATTCCTTTACTCAGAAACAAAACATAAGATCCTTATAGGTTCAAGTCAAAACTGATCTAAAATATGCAGGACAGAGCATGTAAAAAACATTATGTGGAAGTATTCTACAACATATTCCATTTATTTGAGGTGAATGATGTTTTTCTTATGTTAACATATCTAATAGTAAAGGGGCAATTGTAAAACAACCATTTTTTCAGACTCCAATTGTGTTTTCACCATTGATTTTCAGATTTTGCAATTTACCATCAGTTTTTGAAAAACGATGGTGATCTTGCAAAATAGTTTTGCGATTTTACCATTTTCAAAAAATCAATGGTAATCTTGCAAAATCTGAAAGCCATCAATGGTGATCTTGCAAAATCTGAAAATGGATGGTAAAAACGCAATTAGAGTCTAGAATCATGGTTAAAACACTATTGTCTCAATAGTAAAATATTTTAGGGCTCAGTTAAGAAATTCAAGATAAGTCTAAACTATTAAATTGTTTTTAAATAAAATTACCATCCCAATTTGCAATAACCGTCTTGATAATATATCAACACAAGTTGTTCCCAACTCCTCTTAGTAGATATAAAGACTAGATTTTATAGCTAGAGATCATGATTCACTACTAAAAATGAAATTTGTGGTGCATCTGGAAACAAAGATGCAACAAATACGCACCATATAACTATGTTTGGCACTTTTGAAATGAATATTCTTTAGTGATCAGTTTAAACAAAGAGATTGATGTAAAATATTTTTTGTTGACATCTTGGTAGCAATGCGTAAGATTGTAACTATAACTTGACACTCCAAGATGATCACTTGCTTTATCAACAACCATAGAAATCCTTAGTTGGTCACTCCAATCGGTTTGGAGTGACTGAAGGTTCAGTCACTCCAAACCGACTGGAGTGACTCAATGTTGAGTCACGCCAATCTGTTTGGAGTGACTGTGTTCAGTCACTCCAATCAGTTTGGAATGACTAAATAGGCTAGATTTGCAAATATAGTTTTGAACATGCTATTATTAAAATATTAGTTAAAAAAGGAAAAAAAAAACTCGCGCCGCCCGGTGGAGACTGCAAACCATGGCCATGGCGGATGGACCTGGGCACCAAAGCTCTTGGGAGTGGGGATAGGGGATGCTTGGCGGCATATTTAGTTAGAGCGGCTGCTTAACCTTCTCCTCCTAAACGTTCTACCTATGCGGTTGCATCTCATCCGAGGCCCTCTCACTTGAGCTGCGACTTGAGCAGAGATCCCCTGAAATTTTACCGCAGTTATTTTATTTTTTTTTCCTGGGCTGCCTTCAGAAGAAGCAATCGCATCACACGAGTATGTGGTACTATATTCAGAAATCTAGCCATGCCTTGATCCATCCCATGCACTAGCTGAGATCATGCGGCCGAAGCAAGCAGAAAGAAAAAAAAAAAGATAAGTTATGAATGATGATAAAAGATGAATAATTTGAAGAAAAATTGATTCGCAAAAAAATGGAAGAAAAAAATTATTGCCTAAAAATAATCATGAACAGAAAATTGCTTTGATATGCAATAGATTGATGTACCAAACATGAGAGTATGTTATTCTAGTTTTCAGGATTATTTTTGCAAGGAAAGAAAATTCATGCTGGTCTGAATTTCAAAATAGTCAACATATACAAATTTGCACGAGATCAGCCAAAATTAACACAAGATACTAATGCAATTTTGTATATGTTGACATTTCTGACCATTCTAAGGCCTACAAATAAGGCTTTTCTATATCAATAAATTGAAGCACGGTTTTCAAAGATGGTCAAAGCCAACTTTCATCTGATAGCTAGATAGTAAAATATTAAACCTATTATTGTTTCTTTTTTTTTCTCCCTTTCTTGGCTAAGAAACTTTCCGTACAAGGGTTTACCCTGGCAGACATCGGCATGTGAATAAGGTAAGTTCGTTCTTGGTTTTTCGAAATTAGTGTATGAACGATGATAGCTGATTCAGGACCAATATGTCACTGAATATCTGCTGTCGCACTGAAAATGTCTACATAGGCGTACGTAGACATTTGAAATGACCAGGTAGCTAGGACACCGATTTAGCCCTTTCTGGATCGGACAAAAGAAATTGTGAGAAGAAACATTAGTGCGACAGAAAGTCTTGCATCGATGTTGGAACGTATACACACTCAAAAGATATCAAAGCTGGAAGTCATAAACGGTTGTTGCTCATCCGGTTACTGGAAAGTCATAAGGAAGATGAATACTTCCCAAAGAAAAGTTTCAAAAGCGCGAGTGCCTGAACGCTTAACATTGAACATCGTGGGGAAGACAGGATCAGTTCATGGAGCAGGGATCGCGTGTTCTATCCAGTTAGCCGGATCAATCAGTACACATGTTCATCAGTATGACGACGAACTCGGCAACACTGTTGCAGGCCACACACGTCTTCCATTTCCGTACTCCGTGACGACGCGGGAGACATAGTCAGAAATGCGTAGACGCCACCAAAGTTTACTTCTGCGGCGTTCGTACGTTATACGTACTTGCCCGTAGCAGTTTTGAAGCTTTCCAACAACTATACAAGGCATCCTGACATAATAGCTAGTCCTGGTCATAAGTTCAAAGCACCAGGGCACGCTGGAGTACCGCGTCTGTGTGGGCGTTGAGTCGTCGCTCTCTCCCAAACTGTTCATCCATCATCATACATGAAATAAAAATGAGCCGCTAGGCTTTCGAATTGGCAAGTTGCCCCGTTTCAAAAGTGGAAAATCGAGAAACAAATGCCAAGTAGTCACTACTAGGCTTATACAAAATCTAGTCCCAGAACTTGTGTTCTTCAGCTCATTAATTCAAAATTTGTCACCAGCTCAATCGATGGAGCGGCTTATCAAAGAACATAGGAAACGGCAATGCATTGTGTATCTGCAGATCTCCCTTGCTCCGTACCGATCCAAGTTCCTCCTGTTTTCCGTGTTCCTTGACGACACAGCAGAGATAGGTGAGGTTTATTTTGAACAAGCCCTGGGTTTACCTACGCGGTAGACGTTGTTATCCGTAGCAGGTTTTGAAGCGCTCCAGGACAGCCAGACCCTTTCCCGGAACGGAGATCAGCCCTGACAATGAGCAAATTTCTTATTTGGCCCTAAAAAAATTTCTGATTTCTTTTTTGGCTTAATCTGAAAAAAAGTTACCTCTATGACCCAAACGCCATTTTCATTCCTTTCTTGGCCCTTCTGTGTGATCCGTTAAACTGGGCTGTGAAATCCCTCTTCCCAACGATTGGAAATGACGCTGGTACCCTTACCTGACCGAAACGAACCGTTCTCTTCCAACACCGAAACGAATCGTTCTTTGGAACAGAGAGACCCGCGCGACCAGAACAAAAAGAAAAAGAAAGAGAGCAGGGTGTCGGACTCCCGCCGCCGTGCTGATGGAACGGGCGAGCGCCATGGAGGCGGGTTGCGCCGCCGCCGACGCCGGAGTTTCGGGTCCTGGGCCTCCCCCCGAAGATCCCGTTGGAGGAGGAGATGCAGCCTCGCGCGGGGCGGACGTCGTCCCTGTCTCGCGTGACACTGGAGAGGAGTGCGATGTAGGAGGGGTGGGCGGTGTCCCGAGCGTGGTCGTGGAGGCGTCGCGCTTGGCGTCGGGCGCGGCCCCGCTGGCCACCGGGCAGGCTGCCGAGGCTGCACAGGACGCCGGGTGAGCCCCTGTTCTCAATTTTTCCAGGGTTAGCTGTCAATTGATTTAGGGTTAGCTTACAAAGTTAGTTCAAATAATAGTGATTAAATGTTAGAATCCATTTGATTTTGAATAACAGGTTTGGATCCAAATACCAGTTTCTTGTTGAAAATGAAATTAGTGAGCAACCGTAAGAAGGCTAGGGGAGGCAAATGTTTTTGCTTTAAGAAGGTTGTAGATTCAGACTTGACAAATTTCAGTGACTTGGTTGAATCAGTGGTAGAGGAGTTCCCTCAAGGTTATTTGGAAGTGCCACATGTTCAATATTATGATGAAGCAACAAAAACTTTTCCAGAAATAAAATCTGATCAAGAGTTGATGGCTATGTTTAGTAAGAATTCGAAGACAAAGGTTGTCATCATGTTCATTGTATACCGTGGTGCTTCTGATTCATTTGAGCCAATTTGTGAGTGGGAATTTCAGGTTGATGACCTTTCAATAGAAGAGAACGAACAAGATGATTACCTTAGGAAATCCATTGCCAGAGAATGAGCATGTAGATGTTGATGAGGAGGGTATGTACTTACAGATGGAACCACACTATGAACCTGTTAATGCTTTACAGGTGATACCTTCTTCTATGGAAAAATTGAAGGACCCCGCCTATGCACCTAGTGACAATGAGGAGGGGGATGACAGTGAGGAGGGGGGGTGACAGTGAGCATGGAGATGACAGTGAAGATAGGGCTGAAGAAGAAGCTGTCCAGGAGGTGGCATGTATTGAGGAAAATCATGCTCCACATGTAGAATATGACCCACTGGATCCTCCAATGGAGGTTGGCTCCACTTATGAAAACATGAAGAAGTTTAAATTGGCCATGTCTTAGCATGCAATTAAGCATCAATTTGAGTTCAACACTTCAAAAAGTGGGCCAAAGAGGTTTAGGGCATATTGTTCAAGTAAGAAGGCTGATAAGTGTCCATGGTGGTTATATACATCTACCACATCAGATGGTTGCACTGTGAAGGTAATTATGGTTTCCTTAGTCATCGTTAAATTCTTTCATTGTGTTTCATTTTTGCAAACTAATGTAATAGACATCTATGTAATATTATTAAATTGACATGGTGTATGTGACTCTATGTGACATGGTGTATGCACTTGTGAAACTGATATGTATGCATGTTCTCTTCTTTAATTGACTGTTGTGTTGAAAAATAGATGAACTATTGCTGTTATTTCAATTTGTGTTGAAATAATGTCGAAATAATGCCAAAATTATGCCGAAATACTGCTGAAATAATGCCGAAATTTTGTGTACTATGAAATCTTGAACAATTATGTTTTTCTGCAATTTCAGAACAATTAAATAATTTCGAAAATAAATTTTATATTTTTATTCAATTCAGGGGCAAAATGGTCATTTCAGCATCCATTTAACACCGTTAACCCTCAAAATTGACGGAAGGGCCAAGAAAGGAATGGAAGTTGCGTTTTGAGTCATAAAAAGAACTTTTTTTCAGATTAGGCCAAAAAAAGAATCATGAACTTTTTTATGGCCAAGTAAGAAACTTCCTCTATGATCATCTGATCGTGAAACATCTATGTTGGTGACCTCTTCATCCTGGTCAGTTGGAATATGTCTGTTGCGTGTGACAGCATGAATGTAAATTTTAATAGAGCTAACATAAAATATGATCGATGTGTTATTTCTTATAGTTGCCAGAAAACAAAAATCATGAAAGAACATGTCAAGATGCTTGTATATCACTCGAGAGAGCTTCCGTATCTCGACGGCTTTTGTAGCTAGAAGAAGGACGAATATGTACATATGTACAGTACAGTAAAGTTCACAACTGTTTTTCAGGTCAACTTTGGGCTCTGTTTTTTGTCCCCTGTATGACGTGTCTGCTGGCGCAATACTGAAGTGTCAATGAAGTCCAACAACCCCTTCTCTGGCGAATTAGCAGTCCTCGTACAGCCCGTGGAGAAAAAGAAATTGAAGTGTCACGCATCTTACACGGCGTAATGCTGATGAGTTAGTTCATTAAGAAGTAATGTTGGATAATCTGCACTGAGCCTCTCTCGTATTGGCCGCCTTTCAGAATTAAAAAAAAAATCCATCCGTTGCTCCAGGTGATATCATATGGTCGACGTAAACGAAAATTACTAAGTTACAAAAGTGACGAAAAAAGAAGAAAATGAAGTCCGAAGTGTCGGTTTACTGAACAAGAACGCAATTCCATCAACAGATATTCTCACCATTACCAAAATTTCAATCGGTTCAAAACGCAGAGCTGCAGGGTCCCTGCGATTAAATCACTAACTACCATGGCCATAAGGTTTATGCCTACAATTATGCACGTTATCTAATCACGAAATTAAAAGGCACACTTTATGTTCATCATGAATGAGTCAAAGTGCAACCTTATGAAATTTCAAAATTTAGTCAGACTCTCAAAGCTTCCTCTGAGGGAGTGTTTCATATGTTCCTTGACTAAATTTCCACAAGTATTGAGTTAACAATCCAAATGGATTTGTAGCCAGTGTTTACGTGAACTTGCCGCCATTACCCACAAACTAGCGCTTTGAAAAGACGGTGGTTCCTGATCCAAACAAGGATTATCTAAACTTGTTGGGCAAGGTTACATAAGGGCAAGGATTATCTAATCTTGTTGGGCAAGGTCACACGTACACGGGAGTACCGAGTATGGGCAGTATATATATGTTCAGTCCAAACCTTTCGCCTGACAGACAGCCAAGTGAAGCTACCTTTCCTGGCTTCTACCAAAAGCCTATCTCACTAATGGCCGGTTCCTTGTATCTGAAAATTAAACTGTGAACTTTAGTCAAAGAAATAAAATGCATAAAACAGACTATTAAGCCTACCTTTTGTCATTACGTTGCAAACAATAATTTGAACTGCACCACCAGAGTACACTCTTACAAATGAATTGGAAGATCCTTCGACGAAGTTTGACCAACTAATTCAAATATTCTAGTAATTGTGCGAGATCAGCAGATTCAGCGTAATTTATTTTCTGAGAACACAGCGCGAATTTCACTAAGAGAAAGATAATACATCAACCTCACCACCAGCACCAGACAAACATGCATGGGTGTTTGTTTACAATCAAAAAGACTAGTCGGTTGACAACCTAAAACACAAGAACACTACTTTAGGAAAAATCTATAACCTCCTTTGGCTGGCCGACAACCAACTACGGCCCTCTTAATTCAGTAAGGCTAACAAGGCTGCATTCATAGAATATCCCTGAAGTACTCGCTGGTTTCTCTCCTTCCAAATGCACCACCTGATTAGGATGAGTAGCGAATTGTAACTCTCCTCATATATTGAAGATCACCAGTCGGCGGCCATGGTTTTTTTCTGCAAAGGTTTTTCACGTAAAACCTTTGTCTCGTGTTCAATCTTATTACAATGTACTTGCTAACAACGACAACCGTCAGTCTGCTAATTTGTTGTCCACCGACGGTATTAGATCCAGTGTAATTATATAATTAACACGCTTGACTTTACATTGTAAAGCTAAAATATAATGTCAGCATGGGTGGGTGTACGTTTCGCGAGAAAAGTAACATGGTGGGAGTACGAAGACAATTTTAAAAAGACCAAGTGGCTACCACACTGTTTTGGTGGCATGCTGGATTGAGGAAAATGAAACGGTCAAACATGCGTTACTTGAATCCAGAAAAAAAAATGCTGGCTGCCGTAAATATTTAAAAGCACTTGTTGTCCTTAACATTACAAGAATATTTTGGTCATGTGTTTCGAGATGACATATTTGACAAGTTCAAGAAACCTAATCTGTAATTTCAAAGTTGATACATATTTGGCACTTGGTGACAAGTTGAGAACTGCCGTCGATTGAACGAAACGGTTGATGGCCCGGTTACTAATGTCGTGTAGCAGCCCACGGAACGATCCTCTCCCTTTCGTATTATTTACCCTATTACCAATACACCATGTGGTCCGATCTGTGTAAAGGTGCTCCACCTGATGTACTAAAACTACACTAAAGTAGCCACGTGCAAAAGCAGCCACGGATTCCGTCTTTCCATGCATGCAATTTGTTACTACAGTATTCGGCAAGCGGCCGGCTGCGTATGGTATGGGCAAACAAAGCAAAGCAACCAAACAAACCGCACGTGATCCCTACTAATTTACCCCCTCTGACAGCCCCCTGTTGCATGTAAATCGTGATCGATGAGACGATAACGACCGAACAGGAGCAACGCAGCAAGGAGGCGACGAAGACGAGCTCCAGGTCCAGCGGCCGTACGCGCATGTCCCAAGGCTCAACACGAAAGCTCGTGGCTGGAGGAGAACGGATCGTGCAGGCACGGGCGACATGGCGATCCGGTGCTCTGCATGTCTGCCGCGCGCCATCGATCGATAGACGGAACCGCGTATCGACCTACCCCGGCCGCGGCGTGCTGCCATCTTTAAAAAACTCGACCTGCCGGGGGAAGACCGCCCCCAACGGCATTTAATTAAGGAGAATAATCTCTCACGCAGGTCGAGAAAACCTCCGAACCCCCTCCCTGATCCTACACAGGAACTCAGCTGGCCGTTGTGAGTTCCGGCGCGAGTCTTTACCATGTGCTGCCATCTTTGATCGATCGATACATCGCCTGGCTTACCAAAGCAGAGAGAAAAACGCAACGCACCGCAGCTGCGTGTTTCGGCGACCACGACCGAGTTGTGGCAACGAAGCTGCAGGCCGCGCGCACCGTCCGTACCCCGTGACGACACCGCGGAGACCTTGTGTTGTGTGTGTAAAAACGCAGCCAAGTTTTACTTGTGTTGTGCCGAGGAACGTCGTCGGCGTAGTAGTAGGAGCAGGTTTGAAGCGTTCCAACCTGGCAGCCACGCCCACCTCGTCCCGCGCTGTATAAATTGCCCCATCGTGCCGGCCTCCTCTTATTCCAAAATCAGCAGGTTAGCTCAACGGCCGAGGAAAACAAACCCACGCGCATCTTTCTTCGCTGTCGTAGAGACAAGAAGAGAGCGAGAGAGCACAACATGCGTCCGTGTCGCCACCTCGCAGTGTTCGTCCTCGCCGCGGCGGCCCTCCTGCTCGCCGCCGGCGTCCCGGCCGCCAGAGCGCAGGAAGAAACCGGTGAGTGATCGAGCCTCGCTGCTGCTGCCGACGCGCGTCCGTCTCGATCGGCTGGTTGCTCCTTAATTGATTCAGCTCTAATTAACGCTTGGCTTGCTGTGTGTGGACGTTGTACTAAATTACTAGATCATGAGGAGGAGTTCAGCTACGTGCGCGGGTCGGAGAACGGGCCGGAGCACTGGGGCGCGATCAAGGAGGAGTGGTCCGCGTGCGGCACGGGGCGGATGCAGTCGCCCATCGACCTCTCCCACGCCCGCGTCTCGCTCGTCCGCTCCCTCGGCTACCTCAACCACTCCTACCGCGCCGCCGAGGCGTCCATCGTCAACCGCGGCCACGACATCATGGTAAGTAGCACAAGTTAATTCGGCGTTGCTAGCCGCGTGCAGTTAACAGCTGCTGCCTGCTAGCTACCTCTGTTCAATGCGAGTCAATTCGGGACCGAATGAATTCTAAAGCGTTTGAGGCCGGTTTGTGATTGTTGCGCAGGTGCGGTTCGACGGCGACGCCGGGAGCGTGGTGATCAACGGCACGGCGTACCACCTCAAGCAGCTGCACTGGCACTCGCCGAGCGAGCACACGCTCAACGGCCGCCGCTACGACATGGAGCTGCACATGGTGCACCAGAGCGCCGAGGGGAAAGCGGCCGTCATCGGCGTGCTCTACGAGGTGGGCGACCACGACGCGTTCCTCCACAGGCTGGAGCCGTTCCTGGAGCGCATCGCGAACGTCAGGGACCGGGAGGAGCGGCTCGGCGTGTTGGACCCGCGCGGCGCGAGGGGGCGGGCCAGCGTCTACTACCGGTACATGGGGTCCCTCACCACGCCGCCCTGCACCGAGGGCGTCATCTGGACCATCGTCAGGAGGGTAAGTTGATTTTTTTTTTCCTTCTTGCATTTCGATTTTAGTTGTCTGCTTCGTGTTTACTACTGCTTCAGGTTGTTGTTCATCATTGCCCGGTTGGGAGTTGGTGGTGAGGAGGAGTTCCTTGCGATCGATGAGCTAGCATCAGCAATTTGTTTTCTCCAGTTTTAATCAGAGTGTGATTTTAATCTGCAGGTTCGTACCGCGTCCAAGTACCAGCTGGAGCTTCTCCGGGAAGCCGTGCACGACGTAAGTCTCTCGCTCGCTCGTTACCCTCTGTTTCTTTTTTTCCACAAGGAACTGGAACTTGCTCCTGTTCGTTTCCCACTTCTTTCCCACACCAATTCCGTCGCTCAACGACGGACGCGGGGACGCCAAGACCTTCCAGATGTGTAGCGAAAAGGCAGGCGCCTGGAAGGCTGGAATCACGTATACCAAAACGTGGTTAGACTTGTTTCCGACGACCTGACCGGAATTTTGTTGCATGTTCTTGTCGTTGTGCAGGACATGGAGAAGAACGCAAGGCCGCTTCAGGAGCTGAACGACAGAGACGTCGGCGTTTTCCGGCCTCTCCCGCGCAAACACTACTAGGACCAGTTTACACCTGCTTCTCAGCGATGATGCGTATGCTGACGAGGAGACATGGACAGTTCTTTCAGAATAAAGACGCAGCATATGCACATACAGGAGAAGGGGATAGTGTATACACGATCATGGATATAGCGTATTGTAGACAAACACATTTTTTGTAATTCTTTCCGTTTATGTGGATTTTTATTATAAATACATTCGATTGGATTGGTATCGTCCCATGTTGACTTGGGGATAGATTTTATTATCTGCCGAACAACATTATCATGGCTGAGTGCTTAACACCTTTGATCACTCCAGTTGACATTCCAACTGTCATTCTCTATCTTTAAGAAATATATAAACATTTTAAGGATTTCATCATTGTTATCTTGATAAATCAATTAAGCTAGATCGTCCAGCTGGACTCAAACTTCGTCCCGAATCGAAGATATGTATTACGATTTCATTATTGACAAGTAGAAAGATTGAGAGCCCAGCTCCTCCGTTCCAAAAGGTGATGGTGCTCCATCAACCGACTCCAGAGAACCTAATTTGATTTGTACTTTGATTCTCCTTGACTCCTAACTAACCCCTATTATTACGACAAGATGCTGAATCAAGGACCCTCTATTATTCCGACAAATGGGACGAATTCACAAGTAACTGTCTTTGACAGTTACACAATATGACGGGCCTCCTCGCCTTGCAGGTGCCATGGACCCGTATATGTCAACTTCATTTCGTGAAAAACTACAAAGAGGGCGGACAATTCGGCAACAATACTTTTCAGAACAGATACTAGGATTTCTCCTCTTTGAATAAACAAAAGCAAACTAAGAACATGACTCAACTTTTTCTGTTTTGCAGTTGAGCAGCGATGCGTCTTTGAGTGTACTCTCCTGTTTGAATTATTACTCTTCTTAAGAACAGTAAGACACTCCTGGCATGCGCTTGACCGTTGACCACGTTGCTCAAAGATTGCCCATGCAAGGAAAGTTCAGAAAATATTTCTGGAATTTTCTTACTTGTTTCTCAAGTTTTTTCTTCGGGTTCGCATCGAGGCAGGACGACATGGAACGCCAAGGTCGCTTCAGGAGGCGATCAACAGAGACACCGGCATCTTACGGGCTTCATTAGTGATGCATGGAGTGACGTGGAGATACCAGCGCTGTATAATATGGAACAACATTCATTCGACGAGTCGGTGTGAATGTGCTTCACGCAGGAGATATCATTACTTTTCGCTAAACACCGTATGGTAGATGAAGATATTTTTCAAGTTCCTTCCATTTCTGCACTTTTTTGTACGACTAAATAAAACAATTAATATATAGTCCATGGCATGGTGAGGATTGAATTAGTTATTGTTGACGGCTAGACCAGTGAAGTATCCAAGCAAGACCGTCCAACTGGCAGTGCATGTCATTCTAATATATAAAAAAATAACGAACATGCTAAGGATTTGATTACTGTTCGGCTGTACCAACTCAAATCACACCATCCAGCTGGGCCTGTCTTCTAACAAAGAATCACGAGACGACGAAACGTTAAATACTAGAAGTATATACATTGTTGTTGGGCAGCCAGAGCTGGCAACTACGAACTGAAACAAGGAAAATCCAGCTCCGTCTGGCCTCTGCCAGTCTGCCTTCGTCTGAATCGAAACCGGCAATTTCTCAATTAGTTTGTGAGGAACCATGTTGAGAAGTCCCATGGTTCACAATGATGATGAGTAATTGACATTGGAGTTGATTTGGTTTGGACATGAGTTTGGGTTGAAATGCGGGATTTTGAGGACTGCATAAGCATGTGCATGATTATGTTTATGGCTAACCGGAGATGGTGAAGGTGTTGGAAGAATGGAGGAGAAGGAGAAATGTGTTTGCTTGTCTCATGATGTGTAGGTCAATGGAGTCAACTTGATGGTCAACGGCGGGAGGATCGGGACCAAGCGGGGACTTGGGGCCGGACGATCGAGAGGCCGGGTGAGGTCAAGGGTGATCCACACCGTACACGTGGAGAAGACAAGAAACATGGACGGTTTCGCGGTTTGGCCTCAAAACCGGCGGTGGATGGTTTCCCGGTTTGGACCTCAAAACCGGCGGTGGACGGTTTCCCGGTTTGGGCCTCAAAACCGGCGGTGGCGGATGGTGGTGCACGTGGCACCATCGCGAAGGTTGCGTCGAGGCAAAACAAAGACGTGAAGGGCCCGATGGCGTTCGGACGAAGGAGAAAAAGTCGGACGACTTTGCCCCTTGTAGTAGATAGGAGTGTGTGTTGAGTGGAGGGCATTTTGGTCATTCCAAAATGTCTATAGATAGGGAGATGGCTGGTTGGAGAGGTGAGCTTCTCCTACCCCAAGCCTAGGTTAGAGTCATTTGTGTTTTTGGAGGCTAGGTGTGTGCTTCATGTAGAGAGAAGAGAGGGAGAGGTGTGAGAGACCCCATCTTGATCTTCCAACAAAAGTGGGAGGATGAGGGCGGTTCCTAGCTTTGTAATAGGATCTTTGATCTATGGAATAACTTTTGGTTGAATCGATTTCGTGTTCATCTTCTTACTCCCGAGTTTCTCTTTTTCCCTATTTTCGGAGGTATTTTCGTGGGATTTTCGATTCCCCTTGTATGCGTTTTGGGACAGATTTCTTGGGGGATCTTGGTGCTATGACAAGCTAGAACAATCCTCTATGGTTACTTGACCAAATCCAAGGCATGAGCACCT
>RWGY01000543.1:0-31737 GCA_007726485.1 Eragrostis curvula
CGCCGGCTTCGGCGCGCCGGTGTACGCGCCGCAGCACCTCTCCGGCGAGGCGCCGTTCCTGCGCGCGCCGTCGGCGCCGGGGTCGGCGAACTTCAGCATGGGCGGGCCCGGAGGCGGCATGTCCGCCGGCGAGGAGCCAGGGGTACGGCCAGCAGCAGCAGCTGCAGCCGCCGCCGTGGATGGCGGCGGCGGCGGCGTCGGCAAACTACAGCGCGTCGATCGGGAGCCAGGGGCCCGCGAGGAGCGTGGCGCCGTCGTCGGGGGAGCTGAGCGTCGGCAACAGCAAGGCGTTCTCGTTCGACGAGCTGTACGAGATCACCGGCGGGTTCTCGCGGGACAACGTACTCGGCGAGGGCGGCTTCGGGTGCGTGTTCAAGGGCACGCTCGCCGACGGCAAGGTGGTCGCCGTGAAACAGCTCAAGGGCGGCGGCGGCCAGGGCGAGCGCGAGTTCCAGGCGGAGGTGGAGATCATCAGCAGAGTGCACCACCGACACCTCGTCACCCTCGTCGGCTACTGCATCTCCGAGGACCACCGCCTCCTCGTCTACGACTTCGTATCCAACGACACGCTGCACCACCACCTACATGGTACGTATGCGTGGATCACCGCCGCCTCCAATGGAGTTACACTAAACATCTTTCAGTTTCTTGAATTGTTGTGATCATTAGTTTCTGAACCTATGAATCATGTAGGCAGGGGAAGGGCTGCAATGGATTGGCCGACGAGGGTCAGGATCGCAGCGGGATCGGCGCGCGGATTGGCATACCTGCATGAGGACTGTAAGTTGGACTCTGTTTCGACCACAAATTCTTGGATTTCTAGTGTTTTGTTCTGCGGGGAAATGGAGACTAATTTCTGTTTTCGTTCTAGGTCATCCGAGAATCATCCACAGGGACATCAAGTCCTCAAACATCCTGCTTGATGATCAATTTGAGGCTCAGGTTTGTTGTCACAGAAAAACTGCTGTGTCTCTGAAATCTGAATATTTCCTTTTGGGACGGTATGGTCACCGCTGATGCGCTTCAACTCTGTTCATCAAACAGGTTGCGGATTTCGGGCTCGCCAGGCTAGCAGAGAACGATGTTACACACGTTTCAACACGTGTGATGGGAACATTCGGGTAATGATGCGTCTCTCATCTCTGATATGAGGAGTTCCAGCACTGTAGTTTCATCCCTCAGTAAGTAGCAAAACAGAAAATTGCATGGGTTCTAATTATGCATCTCTATTGTACAAAGGTACTTGGCTCCAGAGTATGCGTCAACTGGGAAACTGACCGAAAAATCAGATGTGTTCTCCTTCGGCGTTGTGCTACTGGAGCTCATCACCGGCCGGAAGCCAGTCGATTCGTCACGTCCTCTCGGCGATGAGAGCCTTGTGGAGTGGGTAAGCTCCAGCAGCAGAACACTTCTTCTACAACTAGCTTTGAAACTACAGTTTCACTCTCATACCAATGACTGACAACGTGTTGTTCATAATCACGACTCGTGTTATAGGCAAGACCACTCCTGAACCGTGCAATCGAGGACCAGGAGTTTGACGGGCTAGTCGACCCTCGCCTTGAGGGAAACTTTGATGATGTCGAGATGTTCCGTGTTATTGAAGCGGCGGCAGCGTGCATCCGACACTCTGCTGCCAGGAGGCCCAAGATGGGGCAGGTATGGCAAAACCTAGTAACTTGCCTTTAGCAAATCCGGAAAAACAGAATTACACTCTGGACATCTTCTCTTCATGACCGAATTCCGCTCTTTGTGGGTTTTCAGGTTGTTCGAGTCCTCGACAGCCTGACGGACATCGATCTCAGCAATGGAGTGCAGCCTGGGAAGAGCCAGATGTTTAACGTGGCCAACACGGCCGACATCAGGCAGTTCCAGAGAATGGCGTTCGGTAGCCAGGACTTCAGCTCGGATTACAGTCACTCCAGGTCAAGCATGAGCAGCAGAAGAGATTTCTAGTGGTTATTAGAAGCCCTAAAGATTATCTGGAGCTCCCCCTCCTTCCTGGGTTTTGGATGGTCTCTTTTTTTTTTTTTTACGGTCATTACATTACTTATTCTTTGTTCCTTAAAAATGTGTACGTATATAGAAAATACGGACATAGCGATCCTGAACGACAGTTTTGTGTTCTCCTTGTGATGGACATGAGATTTTCTTGAACTTATCATTTTCCATTTTATGACATCAACCCATTTCATCTCTCAACTCCCTGCTTGTTTCGGTGACGCAAAATGTAACAGCCCATTTGGTTGGGTGCAAGATGGTGGCAGGATCAGTTAGGATAAACCAGAGTGAGCTGCATTCTTCGCTAGCTGGAGAAGCGGCAAACGGAGTTTCGACAAGACACTAGGGGTGGGCGTTCGGTTATACCAGAAATTTTGGTTATCTACATCGAGTACCCGAACAATTACTCGAAGATAGGAATTCTAGTTTTACGGTCTCGGTTTTTTTCTATTTGGGTTTTGGTGTTTGGGTACCCAAAACCCTAAAATCCATAAACAGCGGTACCCGGAGTTGGGGAAAAAAAAGGGGGAAATGAAATGGTCCTTTGTGGCTGCAGAGACACGGAAAAGCAAGGTGAGCTCAATAGACCGTGATAATTTTGGACCTAAATTGCTCGAAAAATTATTTAACCTAGACATTCGGATTTCGGATGCAAGGACGAAGATATCCTGTTTGGATCCACCTTCTAAGCTTTTATCTTGCAAATTTTAGTCAGTTTAGATCTAAATATGGTGACTAAAAGTGACCAAACTTTTAGTTAGACGCTCTCCTAAACTTTTAGCTATTAGTCACCTAACCCTCCTAAAAGTGACTCAACATTGAGGAAAAAAAAGGAAAGATACACCTATCTAAGCGGTTGTACAGAGTAAGGTAAACACGTCTGTTATAAAACTACTAAGAAGGCTCAAAATTTGTATAACAGGATTTTCTTCAGCAACTAACGCCATGAGATATGACATGTCATAAGCAAAATGGGAGGAAAATCGGTATACAAACTGAATCATGCTTCTTGCATATAAGGCCAAATATAACAACACTTTTAGCCGACCGGGAAGAATGGCAGGATAACTCTACGACAATAGATAAATGTGGTAAGCAAAGCCAACGGAAATGCTAGAGCTACATAAGTTTCACGCGATTGCTACGCGCTGACTGGGATATAATCCTAGTCACGTCCGGAGTAAACCCGTACATAGCTCTAGCATTACTCACTGAAAAGACCACCCTTTTTTTTTCCCGAACAAAAAAAGACCACCCTTTAAGCCAATTGGGAAAAAAACATGCCGTATAATATGCAATAGTAAATGCAAGGTATCACAAAATAGTCGCTGAGTGGGGAAATTTTGCTGCTGTATTAAATAAAAGATTCGTACAACCAGTATAAATATGGAACAAAGATTTCGCTTTCTGACTCAATGTATCACCAAGTATGTTAATGATCGACAATGAAAGTAGGGACATTTTAAATAGTATATGCAAATGATGTAACCTTCAGAATTAACTGTAAGCTGATAACACTATTAAGGCCTTGAAATCACATGTTCAATAGGCAAAAAGCATGCTGATATGCATGAACGAATAACTTGCCGACAACAGTTATCCACCACTGTAATAAAAAATTATTCAATTCAGTTCCTACGTGAACAAACTATGTCACTTGTTTGAACTTTGCTCTTCATAACACTCATTTCTACATGTGCAGAGACCACTGGCCGTATTTTCCCAAAGAAACAACCAACTCATTGCACACACATACGCATGGTAGGATCAGGACTGTCACCCCTATTTTTAAAATCATGCAATCATTGAACACTGAATCACGCTATCCCTGAACTGAATTACTATTTGTGAACACTGAACTTTGAAGTCAAGAAGAGGACTGCCACATTAATGTATGAAGGAATCGATATTTTTCATTTATTATGTGTGAAGGTCATATATGACCCCCTGTCATGAATATTTAGAACACTATTCTGTTATCCCTTTTATATGTAGTGTTGAAAGTTAGTAGTGCTCTTATTTCTACTGTCATTATAAACAATTGTCAGCAGTTTAAAATTACTGCCAGCTGTGGCCTTGTTTCAGGTGTAACATTGTCTCTGCACTCTACAACTGCCATGATATGCACAGCAACTCTGGTCAAGAAAGAGCAAAAAAGAAAGATCAATGTACTTGGGACAAAAAATTCTAATATGTGAGAACTGAAGTCATATTGTTAAGAATTGTCTGTTCAGCTGTCAATTAGAAAATCATCACTTCATTTTCATCGGATAAAACTGAACTGCAACAATGGTTAATATAAACTGGTGCTAAGTTCAGCAAATTCAGAGGATTTCTTTAGTAGGCTAATGCCTGATGCTCTTGCACGAACAAAGGTTCCTTTCATGCAGTGAAAAGAAAACCAAAGGCTAATACCTGACCACTTTCTTCTTTGAAGAGTGTGAAAAACAAAATCTGCATGCTTACCATTACATGACCCAACGCCATATGAGCTCCATCGAAGGAAGTCTAGCCATCCTCTTTCGTTCATTTGAGCCACTACTTCACTATCTAGCAGGCTCACAGCTGGTTGACCTGCGGATCCTCAGGAGCAGCATGTCGACAGTGGAACTTCTTGGCAATGATAGAGACCAACGCAATGATACTTATGTTAGATTCAGTACAGAATTTGTCACTAATTTAATTCCTTTAAATAACAGGTGCATGATCAAAATAAACAACCAGGCCAAATTTACTAGCATGTGACAATCGACTAGTACTACAGCAGCCAAGTAAACAAGATCATGTACAGGAAAGGTAGCACTTCGTTGCCTTATACTGAATAGAAAACTAGCACTACTAATCACGCGTTCAAGTGCCCAGACTGATAAGATGAAAAAGGCATACATGATTAATCTACTCATGCTTGCATGTACGTATATGACCTGTACGTAACTAGACAAAGCAAGGCACTAGTTTTCAACAACAGAAAGGCTATGGAAGAAATCAAAAGGACTTACGGCAGCGCTTCAACAGAAATGCAGAGCAGGGTCTCGACCAACAGGGACAGAGGTCGATGTAGTCGAAGCGGTCACGAACTCTTGTGGACGATCAAACACGAACTGCCGAGGACGTCGGGAGATGGTTGTAGATGAACGGACAAGGACACCGAGCGGCCGCGCACACCGTGCGCTGCCCAGAAACCTCTATGCCGCCCCCGTGCAGGGACTCAAGCAACAAGGGCTCGGAGATACACCGCTCGCCGAGCTGTCGTTGCACGACGAGCAGCACGGCTGGCTTGGAACTGACGATGGCGCAGCTCTGTGGCAATGGAGAAGGCAAGGAGGAAGGCGAGATGTGGTTCACGTTCTGATCTTTCAGGGACGTCTCCCTGCCATATAAAGGCCTCTGATTGAACGTTGTAAAACCGGCAGTAAGGCAGCTCATAATTCCATGATTATTTCCGTGATGGCCGTGTACGTTGCTTTGGAAAGCACCATCACCTGGTCAGCTGCCGTATCAAGAGATTTGAATGAGAGACAAAGGAATATTTCAGCATAATGCTGCCTTTTATGAGACCCATGCATGCAAGCCTTCACGCAGGCTATCTCAACGGCATTTGAAATTCCAGGAAAAATGTGAAATGCTCACATTATTTTCAACAACTTACCTCCCCTTATTTTATTTTGCGTATTATTAATGATGAGCTAAACACTTACCACAGCCTTACTTCAGTTGAAATACACAATGGCACCTCCACTGCCTTTTGGCTAGACCAATGGCTACCCTCGCGGACCTTTGGCAACCTCACACCATGCCCTCTTTACGCACACAATGGGGCCTAATATTTCAGTTAAGCAGGTTTTTTATGAAGGTTTTGAACTGCACTTAAGGCCTCGACTAACCCATGTTGCCAGCGAGCAACTTTCTTCTTCTCTAATTGCTGTTTTGCAGACGATCCAGCTGGATGCATGATGTGCGAACAATGGCAGGTTCCCAGAAAAAAATCTCGGTCAAGGAAGCCTACCGCAAGCTCACCACTACAGGTACACTCGAAAGGAATGCAAGCTTCATCTGGAAATCCTTCGCCTCCAACAAAGTCAAGATCTTCGCATGGATATTCTTCAATGAACGAGTCAGCACAAGATCCCACTTTAACTATCGACACATCTCCGACTCTGACATATGCGAGCGATGCTCGAGCTCGCCTGAAACTCAAGACCACCTGCTCTTCCATTTTCAAGGTAGCTCTGCTGTGTGGAACACTCTACGATTGTCCTCGGCGACCTCTACCCCGTCTGTTGATCTGTGGACGATTCAACTACCAACAGCAGCCTCAAATGTTTCTTCAGTGTCGCCATCTATCCTCATGATTTTACTTTGGAAGATCTGGGAAGGCAGAAATCATCACATCTTCCAAGGAAAAAATTTCTCCCACTGTCATGTAATTAACGCTTTAGGCTATGGAGCCACTGTTGCAGGCGGCAACAACGCTAATCTGTAATGGCTTGGGCTTCATACTTTGAACAATGTACCACCCCTGTATGACTCTATTCACACCTCTGGTGTGAAGCTTTTGACTGAATTTCAGGTGGGGAAGTTTCCCGTCGGTGATTGTTCAAAAAATAAAAAGAATACTACTGCAGCCCGTGCAGCTGCAAATCGGCGACAAGGAGCAGTCAAGGAGGTGCGCAATCAAGCGAGGATCGTGTCTGCGAAAGGAATCGGACAATGGCTCACCGGGCCTTGCGGTTTTCACGGCAGAGTCGTTGTCGGTTTCATGTCTGGTTGGAGAAGACAGCTTGACACACCCCAAAATTCCAAATTTTGGAATGTGACTAAATTTGAATATTTATGAAATAGATTAAAATTTCTTAGATTTTTTTAAGTTTTTTTACATTTTTCTTTCGGAAAAAGAGCTATTTTCTAAATTAAATAATTAATTTAGGTTATAATAAATTTTGTTGTTGCATTCATGCTGGTATAGTTGCAGTAGGATTTTATTTGTATGGAAATTGTTTTTCAAAATTCGAGTAGAATTCGTTTTGGTTTAATCCAGGAAATAGAAATAGAAAAGAAGGAAGAAAAACCTCGGGCCAGATTTGGGCCTAAACTTCTCTCAGCCCAGTTTCTCGTATTCCTTTTCCTTTGCCCCCCCCCCCCCCTCCCGCCTTGGCATTTTCCTTCTCTTCCCTACAGCCCAGCTCCACTCACAGCAGCCCACCCGCGGCCCATGTCAGCCCATTCCCTTCCCTACAGCCCAGCTCCACTCACAGCAGCCCACCCGCGGCCCATGCCAGCCCAGCCGCGTGACGCAGCACGTACGCCGCCGCCGTCACCTTGGCGTACCGCCCAGACTCGTGATCCCAACCATCGGTTCATGATGAGTGGCTGAGAATGGCACAGCCCACCAAACCCTAGCTCGACCCGACATTTACTCGCTGGGGACGAGGAGGGGGGGGGGGGGGGGGGGGACTAGCGGGGCGGGGATGGGGATTGATTTGCCCCCACGGAGACCCGATAAGACACATCCCGTAAAACAATTCTGAGCCCACCAGCCCATCGAATATATACTCTCAGCCTTTCCAAACTCTAACATCTCTCATTTTCAAAACCACCCGCCATCGTCTCCTCTCATCTAATCGCCTCCCAGAGATCCACCCACTGCCCTCCCTGTTCTGGGCTGTGGCGACGCGAGGCATCCGCAGCGACGCGCGACGAGCATGACGAGGCAGGCAGGCCGCGGCACGAGGTGGCTACGGCGATTCGTGGCCAGCAGGGCGCGGCGACGGCGGCTGCGCGGACCCCAGCGAGGAACGGGGATCTATCAGGGACGAAGACGGGGCGGCATTTCGCCCCGTAAGCTCACTACAACAAATATAGTTTTCTATGACGATTTAATTACGTCACAAAACTTGATAAATTCGTCATAAATGACCTTTTATGACGAAAATCACTTCGTCATGGAATGTGCATCACTGATTATATTCTATGACGATTTTTATATTTTTGTGATAAATTAATGACGATTCACCAAAACGTCATAAATTTTATGACGATTGTTTTTGTCATAGACCGTTGGTCAGAAAATGATGTGGCGTGTGACATGAATCCGACGACGTCACTGATTATATCCTGACCCATTTTTTCTACCGTTTGTTTTTCTTCCAGTTATTATCCAGGCCAATTCCTCCGGCCCATTTTGCATAGCACTTTTATTTTTAAAGCCCATTACTTTTCAGCCCACTCCTTCTTTCAGCTGACCCATCAAATTTTCAGCCCATTATTTATTTTAACCCATTTATTTTCAGGTAAATACTTTTTTGGCCAATTTTTTTGGTCGACTTTCTTGTAATTTTATTGCGCCAATCTCTTGGGCCCAACTCAAGACTGGCCCATGGATCAGCATATATTAGAGCTCAACTCAGAAATATGCCTCGCGGGTGAATCAGTGCATTGACACCTCTTCCAGACCCGCCTTCCCCAATGGATCTCTATCCTCGTTTGAAACCAGTAGAAGTTCACTGACCAGAGCAAGGCCTAGTTACAGAAAAAGCAAATTCATCCCAACAGAAAACCACAAATTACAACCAATTGCATAAAAAAACAGCTCAATAATAAACCATACAGATCTCAGCAAATGTTCCCACATCATCCGAACATATTTACATTACATTGTAGGACATTGCAAACATTATTTCTCATGACAAAATCAAGTAGCAAGACCATAATATTTGCAATCATGAATGACCAAATTCCAACTATCAGAATGAAGCCAATCACGTTACCAGGTGCATGTTCAAACAAGTTCAAACCATCCCAAACGAGACCATGGATGAGTATCCTTGACTCGAAGGAATAGAGCTTGCACTTAAACAATTGTCAGAATTGATCTGCAATAAAATAAACAATTATGTCAAAAGAAAGTATGGGTAGACATCTGGCACAAGTTTGTGTGTCAGACGCCCCAAGACTCGGCACCAAGACCTCCTTGTGTGCAAAACAAAAACAATCTAGAGATTGACCACTACAAAGATAAGCAAGCACAAAAATCATTTTCCAACAGGATTATTGCTTGAATTACTAGAGGTGAGTACTAGCTATGTAAACAGCAATAGCTGCTAACTTAGCTAGTGTTTGGATAAGTGTATATATGAATCCATCCTGCACTGGATGATACAGAATCTGACACCACCCTCTTGTTTGGTTGGCTGAATTGAACCAACTGGTTCAGGACAGAGTGATACAGATTCTGAAAATATTCCCTGAAGATGTTGTATCATCCTATTCAAGAAAAAAGCCGCATCACATCATTCAAGTTTTGTTAACTCCGCTAATAACTTGTGATTAGATAACCATTTACATTTATCAAAAACTTACGATTTACATTAGTAATTTATGAAAAAGATAACATGTTGGTGACACTTGGTTGTGGGACCAATCATGACTGGTGGGCCATGTATGGCTATGGAGTTGGTATAAAATAAAAAATATCTAATGACAAAATTCACATTTGCCATAAGTTTTGTACGTTTATTCATTTAGCCACTATGTCGTTTCTATTCGTCACAATATGATTGTGTGTTTATGTATGACAATTCATTGTCGGATTTAGTGACGAAGATTGATTTTCGTCATAAAACAAGAATTTCCTAGAAAACTTCATAAATGATTGTGACTTTGTGAAAGTGGCTACCAGGAACGGGGCTGGGATGAAGGCCTCTCCCTCGGGGAGAACATCCCTGTTGCAAGGTCGAACCCTAGCCTCATTTATCCACCTTCCTTTCCTGGATCTTGAGCAAGAGCGGCTGAGCAGCGGCGAGTGTCACGGCGCCGACCCGCCAAAGCAAGAGGTGACGGCGTGGTGACATGCAGAGTGAGAAGGTGAGGCGATGCGTGCGTGTGGTGGCCGACGGCTGTAGGCCGCGCCCACGCGTCATTTGGTGGCCGTCAGAACAAACTCCATCATCGGCGCACACGTTTCGTGAACCTGATCTAAACGTGGCCAGATCTCATAGGCGGGTACGATACAATGCAAGCAATGCCCACGAGGACCGCATGGTACGGTGTCGCCAGCGTTTGCATCGTGGCGCTGGCACAACGAGGAGAGCCGTGTGGATCCCCACGCTGATGGATGTCAGATGTCATATGCAATCGCGTGCACATTGGTGAGCAACAATGATGACCAATCAAACAAGGTACGTGTTGGCGTTTCTTACGCTTTATAAAATATTTCTATTCCGCAAGCACACGAAACACTATTGTAGCATTTCATCCAGGAGTATTACAAGGGTATCGTATTTATATTTTTCCACAGGAAAGCAGGTTAAGAATATCGTGAAGTAATAAGAAAACATCTATTATTTATAACATTGCTATATAGACCGTAGCAAGGATACAAATATGTGGTATGTGTGTGGTACTCAGAAAAATGATCCATTGATATAGATAACTAGGAGTTAGCCTTTAGTTTGGGAGAGCAACGAGAAGAATGTATCAATATTAGTCTAGAGGTTAGCATTTAGTTTTCTAGTAATCTACAACTATTTACTTAAGCTTTCATTACATATACATTTAAGTGCATCGGGGCATAGTCACTTCGAGATGCGGACTGAGGGTGAGAAGGGACCTTGAAAGCAACTACTATCGCCTCTGCATGTCTAACCTAGACGTGGTGGATTGCAGAGGCCGGTTACGTCTGTCACGTAGCGGCTACCATCCTCCGTGGGGTTAGGTGCAAACTCATGTCTAAAATAATTCTTTGAACCATACAAGCAACTATCCTAAATAACTTACTCCTCGCGAGGAGAGCAAGCCAACCATGCGTAATAAATCTATATGAATTGTGTAAGCATAGGCCAGCAAACAACTCATTTAAATCAATCGTAGACAGACATGGTTCCAACACAACAATTTCTCTATAACAATTACTTAAATAAATAAATATAAACTAAAAGGAAAACTAAATTAAATAAATAAAAAAATAATTATATTAAAGAAAATCTATAAAAGAAAAGATACAAGAGAACTTTACCCAAACTTCGAAGAGAGCTCCGAAACTCCGAGCGAAGCTCTCACTTCTACTCTAACTCCCATAACTAAAAGTCTAAAACACTAATCTTATTCTAAACTACACAAGTGGAATGCTTCTTCCATGAGGTACAAGTTGAACCGGAGGGAACAAGGGGTATTTATAGCCTCCACACGGCAGGGAGAATTTTATAGCCAAAGATGACTTGGCGGGGCCCCCAAAGCAGGCCGGCCGGGCCCCCTAGTAGGCCGGCCGGCCCTCCATTGTGGAGGTTGGCCACCGCCTTCCGCGTGGACACTCCAGATGCGTTCCTGGTGTCGGTTTGGAGGTCGGTTACTCCATGGGGGCGGTTATAGTTGAGTAAGGGCCAAGTTTAGGCCCAAACAGCTCACTCTGCAATGTTGGTTGGTCTTCCATCTTGATGGGCACTTGGGCTAGATGTTTTGAGGTGTTTGTAGCCCACTGGAGGAAGGTCGGGACCAACGGAGACAAGAGTAGGCCGGCCGGCCTAAAGTTGGGCCGGTCGGCCAACTGTTTTTCAGCCTGACGATCAATTTTGGAATTGGCTTAGCTTCTGCTCCTGGACTCCGAATTGGGTGATTAAAAAGTCTATTTTGACTATCTCAGCGAGGGCTTTGATATGGAGGGATCAAATTTCTGGTTTGAATAATTTTTTACTGTGTCATTCCTTGTTTCTTGCTTTGAGTGTTGCCGAGATGTCGGAACCGGGTCTTGTCTAACTTGTGCTTTTGGATATTTGATATTTCTCTATGAGTATAAGCACATTTGCACCAATATTCCTTTGTACCTTGCAAAACAAGCTTACATCCAAAACTTGTGGAACTTTATTAGTTTAATGCATAAAACATTGGTGCTCGCCTTTTATTTACCGGTAAGTTGATGGTCATTTAGCGTTTTAATGACCGTTAACAGTACTCTCATTAAGCAATCATAAAATTGCCTCTTTGGGTTAGGATTTTGGTGATTTTGTGGAAACATCTGAGGAATTTGGTCCCGTTCCTCGATCTAGGGTTTCATCTTGCTTTTCCCTCCTATTTTCTTAACCGAGATTCAATTAACCATACATCTAATCAATATATAGATCCTAACCAACTCCAGCAGTTCCCCTTTTCTCTTCCCTATCCTAAAAAAGTACCAGTTCATGAATCCCCGTGGGTCTTCTCGCAGTGCGACGTCCGTCGTCATCGGAAGCAGGCGCGGCGCCCCCCTGCTCGCCGGACGGGAGCGCGGGAGCGAGGCACGGCAGACCCCTACTTGTCAGGTGTGGGCATGGCGGCTTCGGCCATGGCAGGGGCGGGAGGCCATGTTAGGAGACGGCGGGCAGGGCTGCCGCACGGTAAGGTCTGTGAGCGGGGAATTTCATCGAGCAGCCGCCGTGCATCATGCGTTTGTTGTTCAGAGGGAAGGGGACGGAAGAGATGCTGACATGACACTATGGGGTCCATGAGAAGTAGATGAGGTTGAGGGGAATTGCTAGAGCAGTCATGCATCAAATTTTGAAAATGGATTTGATGCTTTCCCTAAAGAAAAATTTGATGCATGAGTTTTAGGGAACTGCTGGAGTTGCTCTAATGACCATGTATAAGGACTAATGAAGTACTATTCAAGCTAACTAAGCTTGACAGTAAGAATTAGCATGTTTAAGCATTAACATGGACTAATTACACCTAATTGGCCACATATAATTAATCATTAGAATTTGACATAAAATATGATCATTAGGCATTGAATTGTGAATCTGACTACAAATATATATGTAAAGCTTCATCTCAGAAGATAATGTCGTCTCAATGGTAGTTGCCCCACCTTTATTAACTCCAATTATTGCATTTGTGCCACGTCCGTCCTTCCCTCACTTTTGACTAGCCTGGTGGAGACACGCCAGCTCTACCTGCGTTTTGGGCCGTGTTTTTCGCCCTCGGCATTTTTAGGCCTGCGACGGAGCAATCAAAAAATTATGAGAGGCAATTTTCCATCCGTCCTCCAACAGTTCTCCTCTAAAATTGGATCAAAACACTTTTAATTGGGCCACATCAGTATTTAGAGTCATAAAAATATTAATTCTATTGTAAAAAAGAAGGAAGAGGCTCCCAATTCCTCCCCTGTTTGTAGCTACAAATGAGGGAAGTTTAAGGGCTATGAATAAATTGGGGGTGGTTCTGGGATCCTGTTGGAGATGGTTTTTTTTATTGACCCCCAATATTTTGATTTGAGGGAGGTTTATAGGGTTCTCTTCGAGATGCTCTAACATTGCCCCCCACCCCCCCACCCCCCCACCCTAGGCTGGCCTGCTTCGCATGTGAGTTGTCTGGGTTCTTGTTCTTCCTCTGTTCTTCTTCTGTAGACATCACCGGATTCTCCTCTCCTTCCTTGTGTTCCCTTCATCAACGCGTCTCCTGGTATGCTCTCCTTCACTGCTCTCAATTCGCCACTACTTTTTTCTGATGTTCTTTGCTTCTAGATTCCTTGACTTACCAGTCCAGTTGCCACCCATCAATTCCTAGCTCTGTTCTCTGTGGCTGCTTTTGCCGACTGCCAACAGTTGAGAGGGGTGGCACACCGAGCTGAAGCCATGCATCGACGCGGAGCGATAGGGCGGTTGGCATCGAAGCGCGAGGCAATGGCCGTGCTAGCTGCTGAGTGGCGATGGATTAGCGTTGGTTAAGATTCCTTACTTATTTATCTGTCCGTCCTCCCAGACCCATCCTTCTCGGACTAACTACAAACAACAATCAATTGATGTGAAATAAGGGATTTAGGTAGGAATGAAAACGAGACGGGGAAGTCCCGTCCGGCTCCTGTTCCTGCATTTCTCCAGTCTGTTTTTGGATTTCCGGGATAAAAACAGGAACGGACGGGCACGGGAAAATTGTAAACGAAAACGGGAGCTGAAACGGTTAGGCATTTTTTCGATCCCGTTTTGGCCGGGATTTCCCCCTTTTCCTCCTGCTTTCAACCCAACCCGGTAGCCCAGAAGCCAGCCCATTACGTATCCCCCCCCCCCCCCCCCCCCCCAGTCCAACTCAATCTCATCTAGAGGCCTGGTATAAATAGACATCCAGAACCCTAGCACCACTCGGTCACTCCATTCTCTCCCGCCCAAGCACGCGCACCACGCCGCGCCCGGGCACGGCTGCTCCTCGCCTTGAGCCGCACATCCAGCAACACCGAGCTCGCCGCGCGCCGCTCCTCGCTGTCCTTGACTCGTCGTCGTCGTGCACATCTTCGCCGCGCCCGCGCCTAGCTCGCTCGCCGCGATGTCGCCGCCCACTGGACAGAAGACTTTGTCCCTGGCGCGCATCATGTTCGGGGACAAGCGCACCTCCACTTCCTCCTTTCCTCCGGCGGCAGATCTCAGGCACCTGCGAAAGGTAATCTCAAAATGTGTTCGATTAGTTGGTTACTTGGTGCAGTAGAGTTTGATTAGTAGGTTTCTTGCTTGCATGGTGCACTAGTTTGGATCGTATTGCGTATTGGCATGGATGATTTTTGTGATCTTGCTCATGTGATGTGATCTAGTGAACTGATATGGGTACTTTGTCTTTTGATTAAGAACTTGCTGTTGGCTTGTGTGCCTGGAACTTGCTGTTGGAAGTTTATTTATTTAGAACTGATATGTGACCTTGCTGTTTGTAACTTAAATTGGCCAGTGCGCCAGCTAGTACCAATCGATGTATGTTGGAACTTCCCTGTTAGTTGCTTATGTTGACCTTGATGTTGGCTTGTTGGCTGGTACTCATCTATGTTGTTGGCTGGTACTCGTGGTGGCTGATTCTTTATGTGAAAATTGATACTGTCCTAGGGTCCTAGTGTTGGCTGGTTTCTGTTGCGAGAATGTGTCGGCATTCCTGCTTAAACTCCCAGTTCCCGATGGTCACCAGTGTGTTTCTGTTCGTTTTCGTATTACCGGCGTTCCCGTGACCATTTCCGTTCCCGTCCGGTGGATGAAATATATATGGAAACGGAAACAGTTGGTGTATTTTTCCCTCCTGTTCCCATCCGTTTTCATCCCTAGATTTAGGGGCATGGTTTGGCATCAAGTGGACCTAACCGAAGCCAGTTCTAGTAATCCAGGGAACAATTGGGACTTTCGCATGATCCATTCGCATCAATATCACAATCTGAGGCCAACGATGATAACCCTAGGCACAAGATCATTAACTAGTTCATCATCGATCTAGACCAATAACCGGCTCAAGATAGCAACTGTTAGATTTAATAGGTCAACACATCACAATCACCTAGTCTGGAATCACGAATAAAACTCGTTGAATAATAAAGAAAAGCGTTTGGAACTGGCTCGTTTGGAGCCCCAAGAAAGTAAACTAACTAACCCTCTATTGCTTTCAATTGAGAAAACAATCACATTACGTAGAAGCATTTACTCTCACTGTGACCTAGTCAAGGTGGGGAAGGAGCCGCGGCGACGATGTGCGCTGCAACTCGGTGTGGTTGATCACGTGGAGGGTACTGCCTCACTTCAAGCCCCAACGCATTGGCGAGCAGCGGCGGGCTAACATTGCTCCAGCACCCTCCTCGATCGACCAGAGAGGAAATGTAGGGAATGAGAAGCTGTGTGGTGTGCGTGAAAAGCTGCTTGCACCCTTTTTTATATTGCACTGTGCAATCTGGGGCCGCAACCACTATACAGTTGCGATCTGCCAGGAATAAAGTTTCCTTATGTGTAGCTTTATTTCCTTTTTTATATATTTCGATAATTTGTGAGCACGCGCACAGACAGCAAAGAGGATATTTAGGTCTGCAGTTTTACTAAGGATATAATTTCGTCAAGCTCACACACACACACACACACACACACACACACACACAAAATGGCTTCCTTTCTTTTCCTATTTTAGTTATTTCACTTGGTGGAATGGGCGGACTACTTATCTGGATTTAAATCATTTCTTTCAAGAAACAAGCTGTGCCCAACTCATTATCATGTTCTGGGGATGAGAATAAATTTACTGTTGACGAGTTGCAAACTCTCACTAACAACCTGTGCTACACGTATATTTATTTTCTACTTCTATTGTCCATGCAGCTGAATGACTGATCATTTACCTATGAATTAAACACAATTCCTACTTTTGTTGGTATGCTAGGTGCACCTGCTTAGTATCAATGGGTAATAAGCAAAAACGTGCCCTTCCTTTGATTTATTGACTAGTCGAAGATATATTGATGTGTTTGCTTTTGTAGATAATGTGAAATTAAATTACTGACCGTTACTGGATTGCTTGAAGTGCCTCATGCCTACTATATATATGCTAATTTAGCAGCCTTCAAAGCTCGCTTCTACATGGCTCTAGACACATGTGATAGTGGATCGATGGTAACGAGCCGTGAGCCACCTGGTGGTGCACCCAGCTCCAGTGTCGCTGTGAGACCTCTTCTTTCTCTTAAGGAACATGTGAAGCGCGTCACGTTTTACTGCTAAAATAGGAGTTGTTGGCTTGCCCGCTTCCAACAAGTAACTAGTACCTCTACGTAGAGTATTTAGGAGATAATTTATGCAAGCTCACACAGACACACACAGTCAAGTCGTCACGCAGTTCACACACACGCACAACACACACACACACACACACACACACACACACACACACACACACACACACACACACACACACACACACACACACACACACACACACACACACACACACACACACACACACACACACAAATTTATGGTTTCCTTTCATTTTCCTGTTTTGGTTATTTCACTTGGTGGAATAGGCTGACTATTTATCTGGATTTGAATCGTTTCTTTCAAGGAACGAGTTGCCCCACTCATTATCATGTTTTGTGGATTAAAATAAATATACTGCTGACAAGTTGCAAACTTTTCCATAATAAGGAGTACGTACAATGGCCAAAATGAGCATATTTTCAATAAGGAGGTAGTATGGATTTTAGGTTAGAAAAACATTCTATTATAAACAATACGGAGTAACCTTGTTACAACAGTGCTTATTTCAGAAAGAAACCTGATCCCTCAACAATCGGGATTTGTTATACGAGAACCATTCATTATTTTCCTTAATTATAGGGAGGTTGCAGAAAAAAAAAAGGAAGAAAAAGAAATTAAGCCAAATTACCCTAACCAAGCTTCCCCTATAAGCCAAGCCCTCGCGCACCCGCACCGCTCGCACCTACCCCATCTCACGTTTCGCCTTCGCATCGGAGTGGAGATGGCCGCCGCCATGAAGAGCGACGGTCCGGCGGTCGGCATCGACCTGGGGACGACATACTTGTTTGTAGTCGAAATTGGCACCGTGATGGAGCTTGGGTTTTAAGGCCGATTGGTTCCTGATCGTGTACGCTGGTTCCGGGCTTTATAAGCCGCGTACAAACTGCCATATATATCTCAGCTTATTGGACCATGCAGCGCAGGGGCTGTACATGTATTTTGGAGGCCCATGTACTCCATCGCAGGCAGGAAGCCATGATTTTCCATAGCTGCGTATGTACGAGACAATGGAAACTTTACGTGAATTTTATTTATGCTATGCAGCCGGCCCTAGCTAAGTCCAGTCGTCCCTATAAATACAAGCCTATAGGGATACGGCCGAACTCTCTCCAGTTCGTCAAACAAACCCTTTTTATTTCGTTTTTCCTTTTGCCCTAGGACTAGTAGATCTTTAGCGGTTTCTTCGCAAATCGTTCGTCCGGCCTCCGCGTTAGCGAGGATTCTTTGGTGGTTTGCTTGAAAACCATCCGTCTGCTCACGTGACGAGCACGAAGGCGTCGACGGCCGGTCCGGCAGCGGCTTCTTCGTTGTGTTGGCCGAAATCACGCGCCAACACAATTTTGGCGACTCCGCTGGGGACGAGGCGTTGCTTCGGCCACATACAGCCGAGTTCCCCGTATTTTGCTTTGTTTTTGTTCCCGTACGTAACATCAGGCCTTGAGGCCGATTGCTTCTGGTTTGTTGCTTTTCCTTTCCTTTTCTTGCTGCTGACGCATCAGGCCGTAAGGCCGATTGTGTTTTGTTGCCGTTTCTTGCAGATCAAGGCAACGTTTGTGTCTCCGGTTCCTGAAGATGTCGTTGTCGGAGATCGATGACGGCAACATCATCAAGCCAGAGTTCACGGAACTGCCGCAGGACGCGCAGCAGGAGATCGAACGTGGCATGGAGGAGTACCGTCAGCTAGCGCTGGCTAGTTGGATGAAGACGCGCCAAGGCGTGGTCAAGAAGCTCCCCACATCAGCTGTGCCATCCGCTTCTGAGGTAATGGATGCAAGACCTAAAATTCCTATGTCTCCTGAGGATTATGCACACATGATAGATACGTCAGTTGGAGCATCTGTTGCCAATAAAGTACCTGCTATGCTAGAAGAAATTATAGATGCTCGTTTAAAAAATATGAATCTCGGCACAGCGACCAGCCATGGTATGAACTCAGCGGGCATCCCAAACGCTCCTGTTCTGCCAAACCCAAGCGCCGACGCGATGTCTTCTGGCGCGCAGGCTGGTGCAAGTGTCGCGCCGAATGACTTTAGTATTGCTGGAGCGTTTCATACACCGATCAATAATGTTATGCATAATAATTTTGTAGATGGTCGGAATTATCTTGGTTTGGCCAGCACTACACCTTTTGTAACTGGGTCAGTAGGTGTTGGTACATCGGCAACCGGTCTTGGTCGATCGTTCGCCACACCCCCTAATTTCCAACAACCATATTACACCACCATGGCATACAGCCAACCGCCGATCCGCCCGCAAGTATCAGGCGCTCATCCTGGTCCAATACCCGATGCCTGGGCTAGTACTGCCACAACAAACATGTTGGGTGGTTCAAGTTCTCAGTTTAGGCCACAGCCTGCTACTGTCCCTCTTCGGCCTCAGGCCGAGTCGAGTGCTAGCGGTGTGCGTGAACAAGTAGCCGCTGTGCTAAAAGAGCAGTTTGGTGTCGAGCCGAAAGGTCGTGCGAGGGCATATCAGAAGCCGTATCCAGATTTCTATGACTCGATGCCGTTTCCCCATGGATTTAGAATGCCTGAGTTTGTAAAATTCAGTGGAGAGGATAGTAGAACTACTTATGAGCATGTGGGTCAGTTTTTAGCACAGTGTGGGATTAGTGGTGCCGGGAATGATGATGTGCTTAAATTACGATTATTTCCTTTGTCTTTATCCGGTACTGCATTTACTTGGTTCACATCTCTCCCACCGAGCTCAATTTATTTTTGGCCTCAGATAGAGCAAAAATTTCATGAGTATTTCTATACTGGAGAAACAGAATTGCGTCTCTCTCATTTGGCATCTGTTAAGCAAAGAAATACTGAGTCTGTATCTGATTATATTAGGAGATCCAGGGACACAAAGAATAGATGTTTCAGCTTAACGCTTTCTGAGAAGGATCTTGCTGAGCTTGCATTCACAGGTTTATCTTCTCATGTTAGAGATAGCTTAAATGGGCAAGACTTCACGGATGTCAATCAGGTGCTCCAAAAAGCTCTGGCTTATGAGAGCCGAGCTCAGGACACTAGGACTTTCCGTAAATTTGACAAAAGTAAAACTGATCGTTCTAGTCTTCATTACTTAGATTGTGCATCTGAATCGTCGGATGATGAGTCGGCTGATGTATGTGTGGCAGAATGGTCCTGGACTTCAAAAAAGCCATTTGTGTGTTCTGCTTTGAAACCGTCTTACAAAAAGGGCCGACAAGAAGATATGAAATTTACTTTTGATGTTACTAAATGTGAAAAGATTTTTGATTTATTGTTGCATGAAAAACAAATTAGATTGCCACATGGACATGTTATTCCTTCTGCTGATGAGCTGAGAAAGCGTGCTTACTGTAAGTGGCACCATTCTTTTTCGCATGCAACTAACGATTGTAATGTGTTTCGTCGACAGGTGCAAATGGCCATTAATGAAGGTCGGCTAAAGCTCGCAGACCCACAGGCCATGAAGTTGGACAGTGATCCGTTCCCAGTTAACATGGTTGATTTGGGCGATCGCAAAGTGTTGGTTCGGCAAGAACAAGCTGAAAAAGCTGCGGGAAAGCAAGTTGTCATCGCTGATGATTTAAGTGCCGAGCAAACATCTCAGTTCAGGAAGGTGTCTTCCTCATCAACTGGTGACAAAAGGCCAAGGACGTTCAAACCCAAGAATGCTCGGTCAGATGAGTGGGGAACTGATGAGAAGAAGAAAGAAAGCCGTTTTGCAAAGCGAGCAAGGAGGCCGCCGCCAACATTCGACATGCTGCTGGCCAAATATGAGGAAAAGGCCGCTCGAGAAGGGCAGGCCCGTTCATCCAACAATGAACCATCTCGTGTGCTGCCAGTCGAGCCAAGGGATCGAAATTATCAGCCAAATATTCCATCTCCTGCAGTACCTGCACCAGTCCCTGTAGTGCCGAATATGGCGCCATATCCTGCTCCACCAACATGGTTCGGGCCGCCAATGGCAGGGCCGTGGCCTATGTACCCAGCTGCTCCTTGTCCGTATCCGATGTGGGGAGGTTATGGTATGTTGATGCCACAGTTTCCAGCTCCTGTTGATTATTTTTATCCAGAGTGGACAGCACCTGAGTGGGCAGCAAATTTTACAAGGCCTACTGTGTTTGATCGACTTTCATGGGGAAAAGGAGGCCATGATGGACAGCAGGGTCATTCAGTTCACATGGCGCAAGGGCAAAAAGGAAACAGGAAAAGATCAACTGTTAATATTGGTAGTATTCCTGTACCTTATCCACCTGAGGGTATCCGGTTTGGGAATAATCAAGCTAGCAGTAGCAGGCCATGCGCTGATGCAAAACAACAAAGTGTTGCTAGGCCGATGGAAGCAAATGTTGTTCCTGAGACACAGCCACATGCTGGATTCAAGTCATCAAATGTTGCAGTCGCTCAGGTTGATAAAACAATGCAGCAGGTTGGTTCTGAAATTGTAAACAGACCAGCTGTTGTGCGCACAAGGAAGGAATGGCGACCAGTTGCTAAACCACCAAGTGGAACAGCCGCTGCCGAACCTGGGAAGGAAATTATGGCTGAGTTAGTTGACAATTTGGCCAGTGTTGCAGAAGCGAGCGACCCGGGGGGCAACGTGGTAGCTAGCAGTTCAGTTGAGAAGAACAGAGTGGCAGGAGATGAGGCACTGAGAAGGAGGCGTGATGATCCCAAAAATCAAGGGGTAATAATTTCATCTCCCAAATCAAGACCACCTAATCAGTGGTGCCCGGATGGTGTGACCCGCACTCAGAAGAGGAGGCTGCAGCGCCTCAAAGCTCAGAAAGAGAGGGAGGAGCAGGCTGAGAAGCTCCGTGATGAGAATTTTAATGCTCTCAGGCCAACGTTTCCTACTCGCCAAGAACAGAGAGAGGGATCAACGGTGCACACTAGTGATGATGAGGTTGATCTATTGGACGACAGTGAATCTCCTCTGATAAAGGATGGATCTCCTCCGCCGCAGCCGATGGATATTAGCATGGTGTTCGTCTTGCCTAGTGAATTTCGGGCCCCTGAAGAAGAAATTGCACAGCTTGCACTTGGGCCGAAGGACGCTACATTTGAGAAGTTGCCGGAGTCGGTTCGTCATATCAAGCCATTGTATGTCAAGGGGCATATCGATGGAAGGCCGATTTCCAGGATGTTAGTAGATGGTGGAGCTGCTGTTAATCTAATGCCATATGTTCTTTTTAAAAAATTAGGAAAAGAAGACAGTGAGCTTGTGAAGACCAATCTTACGCTCAATGGGATTGAAGGCAAGGCAATGGAGGCCAAAGGCGTGATTTCCATGGAGTTGACCATTGGCAGCAAGACCATACCCACAGCCTTCTTCGTTGCGGAAGTGGAAGGTAACTATAGTTTATTATTGGGTCGGGATTGGATTCATGCTAATGGTTGTGTTCCATCTACGTGGCATCAATGTTTAATACAGTGGGTTGGCAATGATATCGAGGTAGTTCATGCAGACACGTCAGCTTATATTGCTCTGGCTGATGTAAAGGCAGATTGGCAACATGAGAAAGTTCAATGTGTCTCTGGGTTGGACCTTTCAGATTATGATTTTCTTAGTATAACTAGGGAAGGTTTTATTCCTGTTTCTGTACAGCCGGCTCCTGCAGTCAGGTTGAATTCTAATTGTATTTTAAATGAGTAGTGCTAATGCAAACTTGGAGTGGCTTCGGCAACGGATTGAGCAGTACCGTTCAAACACAAATGACATTGCTGAAGCCATAGAGGAGTTTGATAGTTTAGATAAATTAGGACAGGGATTCTCGTCGGCCGATCCTCTAGAGGAGGTGGACATCGGTGATGGTTCTGTTCCGAGGCCGACTTTTGTAAACAAAAACATGTCTGTCGAGCATAAAAATAAAATGATTGCCCTCTTGCGTGAGTATGTTGATTGTTTTGCTTGGGATTATCATGAAATGCCTGGCTTAAGCCGAGAACTTGTTGAGCATCGGCTGCCCATTAAAAATGGTTTCAGGCCTTACAAGCAACCGCCGCGTCGATTTAATCCAAATATTTATGATTGCGTTAAAGAGGAAATTAGTAGATTACTAAAAGCAGGATTTATTAGACCATGTCGATATGCTGAGTGGGTATCTAATATTGTGCCAGTAGAGAAGAAGGATAGTGGTAAACTCCGGGTGTGTATTGATTTTAGACACTTAAATAGAGCCACACCTAAAGATGAATATCCTATGCCAATAGCCGATATGCTAATTAACGAAGCTTCCGGGCATCGAGTAATTAGTTTTCTGGATGGCAATGCTGGTTACAACCAAATATTCATGGCCGAGGAGGATATGTCCAAAACGGCTTTCCAGTGCCCTGGATTTGTTGGCCTTTTTGAGTGGGTTGTCATGACCTTCGGTTTAAAAAATGCAGGAGCAACATATCAGGGGGCTATGAATTTAATTTTTCATGATCTTATTGGAGTTATTTTGGAGGTGTACATCGATGACATAGTTGTCAAATCTGACGGTATGGAACACCATTTGGCTGATTTGCGCTTATCTTTCGAGAGGATGCGCCGTTATGGTTTGAAAATGAACCCGCTTAAATGTGCTTTTGGTGTATCTGCTGGTAAGTTCTTGGGTTTCATTGTTCGTGAGCATGGCATTGAGATAGACCCTACCAAAATAGATAAAATTGTGAAGTTAAAGCCACCGCAATGTAAGAGAGATGTGCAGAAATTACTAGGACAAATCAATTATCTTAGGCGATTTATATCTAACGTGGCTGGCAAAGTATCTGCTTTTACTCCAATACTTCGGCTAAAAAATGAAGCTGAATTTACTTGGGAGGCAGAGCAGCAACATGCGTTTAATGAGATAAAACGGTATCTTTCGACGCCTCCTGTCCTTAGAGCGCCAAAGGCCGGAATACCGTTTCGGCTCTACATTGCTGCTGAGCAGTCTGTCATAGGCGCTGTTTTGACACAAGAAGAGGATGGCAAGGAGTATATTATTGCATATTTGAGCCGTCATCTGGTTGATGCAGAGACTAGATATATGTTTATTGAAAAGTTGTGCTTATCCTTATTTTATGCTTGTACTAAGTTGCGGCACTATCTATTGTCTAGCTCATGCGTGGTAGCCTGTCAGGCTGATATTATAAAGTATATGCTTCACAAGCCGATTCTCAGTGGTAGGATCGGAAAATGGGCTTATGCACTAATTGAGTATGATTTGGTTTATGAACCTCTTAAATCTGTAAAAGGTCAAGTCGTAGCCGATTTTATTGTTGATCACAATGTCGACAATAATTCGGAAGTGATCGGCCATATTGAGATTTGCCCATGGAAGCTTTACTTTGACGGTTCTGTTTGTAGAAATGGTCACGGTGCTGGGATTGTTTTGATTTCTCCAAGTGGCGCGATTTTTGAGACAACAGTTCGTCTAGAATATTTTTGCACTAATAACCAGGCTGAGTATGAAGGTCTGCTACTTGGTTTACAAATGTTGGAGTCCATGGGCGTGAAGCATGTTGAAGCTTTTGGTGACTCACTGCTAGTAGTGCAACAGGTTGCTAGAAATTTCCAATGTTTAGACGGGTTGTTAAATAGTTATCTTGATAGGTGTTTGGATATTATAGCTGTTTTTGATGATTTTTCTATCAAGCACATATCGAGGGAAGAAAATTGGAGAGCCAATGATTTAGCACAACAAGCGTCTGGCTATCAAATTAGCAAGGGTATTTTACTTGTGTTTGAAAAGCCGACGTCAGATTGTGCTGTACTAAATATTGAACGCCTGGGGGGCAGTTCAGAAAACGTTGGTTTCTCTGATATGGCTGAAGAGCTTGTGAATGATTCGGCTGTTCCTAATTCTGAAAGTGTTGTTGATTGGAGAATTCCATTGGTGAGTTACTTGAAAGACTCTAAACAGTCGGCTTCTAGAAAAATTAGACGACAAGCGTTCAAGTATGTCCTTATGGATGATCACCTGTATCGCCGAACAATAGATGGAGTCTTGCTGAAGTGTCTAGGTTCGGATGAAGCACGTCTTGCAATGGGTGAGGTCCATGAGGGCATATGTGGAACGCACCAGTCTGCCCATAAAATGAAATGGATGCTCAAGAGGGCAGGGTTCTATTGGCCGACCATGTTGGAGGATTGTTTCAAGTATTACAGAGGGTGTGAAGCATGTCAAAAATTTGGTGATCTTCAGTCGGTGCCTGCTTCTTCTTTGCACCCGATCATTAAGCCATGGCCGTTTCGAGGTTGGGGTTTAGACTTCATCGGCCAGATTAATCCTCCTTCATCAAAGGGCCACCGTTTCATTCTTGTGGCCACTGATTACTTTACTAAATGGTCTGAAGCGGTACCTCTCAAGAATATGACGCATGTAGAAGTTATTAATTTTATTCTGGAGCACATTATTCACCGGTTCGGCATTCCGCAAACATTAACTACAGATCAGGGTGCATCTTTTATTTCTCATCAAGTGCGTGAATTTGCCGAGTCTTATAGAATTAAGTTGCTTAACTCTTCGCCCTACTATGCTCAGGCCAATGGTCAGGCCGAGTCTAGTAATAAAATTCTAATTAAGCTTATCAAAAAGAAGATTGAGGAACATCCTAGACGATGGCATGAGGTGTTATCTGAGGCACTATGGGCTCATCGAATATCTAAACATGGTGCTACAAAGGTAACTCCTTATGAATTGGCTTATGGACAAGAGGCCATTTTACCTGTAGAGGTGAATCTGGACGCTATCCGACTGGCTGAACAAAATAACTTGTCGGCCAAGGATTATTACAACTTGATGGTGGACCGTATCGATGAAGTGACCGATGCGCGGTTGAAGGCCTTGGGTGAAATTGAAAAGGAGAAATTGAGAGTAGCCCGGGCTTACAACAAGCGAGTAAAGGCAAAGTCGTTTCAAGTTGGGGATTTAGTTTGGAAAACGATTTTGCCCATCGGTTCAAAGAGTAATAAATTTGGTAAATGGTCACCAAGTTGGGAGGGTCCTTATAAAATTGCAAAGATCGTGCCAGGTAATTCATACATGGTACAGACTTTACAAGGAGATAATTTGCCTCGAGCGTTAAATGGGAAGTATTTGAAAAAATATTTTCCAAGTGTTTGGCAAGATGCCTAGGAGACAGTATATATGGCCGATGTTCTATCATCGCCCTTAGAGTTGTGAAAGGATGGCCGGCATGAAGTACTAATATCTCAGACATATGTTCAAATGTTTTTGGCACGCCAGCTTAGCCAAAAGACAGGGGGGCATGTGTTTGTAGTCGAAATTGGCACCGTGATGGAGTTTGGGTTTTAAGGCCGATTGGTTCCTGATCGTGTACGCTGGTTCCGGGCTTTATAAGCCGCGTACAAACTGCCATATATATCTCAGCTTATTGGACCATGCAGCGCAGGGGCTGTACATGTATTTTGGAGGCCCATGTACTCCATCGCAGGCAGGAAGCCATGATTTTCCATAGCTGCGTATGTACGAGACAATGGAAACTTTACGTGAATTTTATTTATGCTATGCAGCCGGCCCTAGCTAAGTCCAGTCGTCCCTATAAATACAAGCCTATAGGGATACGGCCGAACTCTCTCCAGTTCGTCAAACAAACCCTTTTTATTTCGTTTTTCCTTTTGCCCTAGGACTAGTAGATCTTTAGCGGTTTCTTCGCAAATCGTTCGTCCGGCCTCCGCGTTAGCGAGGATTCTTTGGTGGTTTGCTTGAAAACCATCCGTCTGCTCACGTGACGAGCACGAAGGCGTCGACGGCCGGTCCGGCAGCGGCTTCTTCGTTGTGTTGGCCGAAATCACGCGCCAATAATACTCTTGCATGGTCGTGTGGCGGAACAACCACGGCGAGGTCATCCCCAACGACCAGGGCAACCGCCTCACACCGTCCTGCATCGCGTTCACCAACTCCGAGAGGCTCGTTGGCGAGGCGGCCGAGAACCAGGCCGGCCTGAACCCCATCAACACCATCTTTGATCAGTACTACTCACCGGCATTTCTCCCGTTTGTAGACTTCAGTATTTGTTCATTGCCTTTTTCCCTCAACCACGCACGCAGAATATTTCAGGCACCAGATCGCTAGTTTAATAGAATCAATATCAAAGCCGTCGCCGCCATCCCCTTCCTCCTCCCTTGCCGTCGCCGCCCACCCCTCCCTCCTCCCTCACCGCTGCCGCCCTCCCCTCCCTCCTCCCTCGCCCCTCCCCGCGCGTTGTCCTCCGGCGACAATGACGTCTCAGACAAATAGGAGCCGGCGGGTCGCCCTCCCGGCAGAGATCTAGCGGCGGCGGCGGCGCCGCCGCACCTCCTCTCCCCTCCGCGCGCCGCCGCACATCAGGCTTATCTGTGGACCTGACAGCGAGCTCGAGGGGGAGTCGGCAGGACGTCGCAGATCCACGGCGGGGCGGGCCTTAGCGACGACCTCCATGCGTGCTCTTCGGGCCATGGCGCCTGTGTCATTTGGCGGCAGATCTGCGGCTTCTAGGGACGGATCTATGGATATAGCTAGCCTAATGGGCCGGGCTAAAAGGGCCTCCCTAGGCCCGGTCCGAGCACGGCTTGGGCCCGTTGGTCAAATGGTCGTGCTGGCCCGCAGCCCGTTAAGGGCCGTGCTTGGGCCTAGGTGCAAGCTTGTCGGGCTGGCACAACATGGCACGACCCGTTTAGCGGCTGGCTCGTTCAGCCCGTTATTTCGCTTGGTGGAATAGGCGGACTACTTATCTGGATTTGAATCCTTTCTTTCAAGGAACGAGTTACCGCACTCATTATCATGTTTTGTGGATGAGAATAAATTTGCTGCTGACGAGTTGCAAACTCTCACTAACAACCTATGCTACACGTATATTTATTTTCTATTTCGTTGATCTGCTATTGTCCATGCAACTGAAGGACGACTGATCATTTACCTGTGAATTAAACACAATTTCTACATTTGTTGGTATGCTAGCTCTAGGTGCACCCACTTAATATCAATCGGTGTGTGCAGTTGTACTAAGGAGATAATTGTTCAAGCTCACACAGACACACACAAGTCGTCACGTGGTTCACACACACACACACACACACACACAAATTTATGGCTTCCTTCCTTTTCCTGTTTTAGTTATTTCACTTGGTGGAATAGGCGGACTACTTATCTGGATTTGAATCCTTTCTTTAAAGGAACGAGTTGCCCCACTCATGTTTTGTGGATGAGATGCACACTCATGAGTGATATATATATAAAGTTTCAGTTTCTCTATCTTTGTAAAAGATGTGGGATGCATTTTTTTTTGTGTAACAAGTGTGGGATGCATTAATATGATTAAGAAAAAATACATCATAGAATTCTAATACAAATAGCCGAAAGTTTGAAACAAACAAAATACAATACAAATACATTCTATTTATTTTATTTTCACCTTTTTGAAATGATTGGCCGAGAGTATCAAACAGTCGGGAAAGAGGTGTCCGTCTGTATGTCTGGTTAGCTTGGGTGTGAGATAACTGAGCGTGAACCGTCGGGCTCTCCCCCTCGGGAACTTGATGGCCGATGGTACCCTCGGCGATTGGTCGAATCCCCGACGACGAGTGCCCGAGGGGAAATGGCCGACGGTGTACGCTCGGCTATTTGCTTTCCCGAGCGTATAAATGGATGCCTGACAGTTTAGAAACGCTCGGGAATTGTTAGGATTCTAGTAGCATGCTGACGAGTTGCAAACTCTCATTAACAACCTGTGCGACACGTATATTTATTTTCTACTTCATTGTTCTGCTATTGTCCATGCAACTGAAGGACTGATCATTTACATGTGAATTAAACACAATTTCTACATTTGTTGGTGTTGCGGTCGTTATTGATCAATCTTTACCGCCAACATACAAATAAATAAGGCTCACACAATGAAAAAAATAAAATATTATTAAAAAATAATGCCTCTTTACGAGTTTTGGTGATATTTTGACTGCAGGACGAAATTCACGATAAAAGGGGGGCAAAAGCCCGTCTGCCGGCCCCATCATAGGCCGGCTGGCCCATGCTGGCTCCCAACTTAGTCTGGACCTCGGGCAACCCCCCAATAGGTACAAATACCAATGATCAAGGCCAACAAGTATTTTCCAGCTCGGAGTATCAACTATTGCGCGCAAAAGGCCCAACAACAAGCCCATCACCCACTCGAAAAGGCGTCAAATAACCGGGCAAGACCGTGGATCTTAATGGGCACATCATGAGGGACTAACCCATCAAAATTTGTGGCATTTGGAGGAAAAAGCCCACCGGTCGGCCTCCAACTAGGCCGGCTGGCCTATGTTAAACCCGAAATGGCCCAATCTTTTTCCAGTCGGTTGTGGAGTCGGTCACGAGGAACTTGACGCACCCGCCACGCAATGAAATGTCGGCAAGAAAGGAATATTCCACGAAATCCTCTAAACATGTAGAAACCTTCTCCACTCTCCTAAGGCAACTCCACACTATAAATAGAGGACCTCTCCCTGACTTCAAGACACACTCGAGAAGAAGATCCAAAGTAGGGTCACACTCTAGAAATATGTTTAGAGAGTGAGAGTGAGAGGTAGAAGTCCTGGGGAGGAGCCACAGATGTCGGCCCCTCTTCCACCTTGTGCCTCGGGGATGAAGCTCCACTGAGAGTAGAGTCCTCGTTCTTCGGTCGGGTAACATGTATACTTTACTTTTATTTATTTAATTACTTTAGCTTTATTTATTTATTTTCTATTTATGGGATCTTAGTCTGCATTAGATAAAGTAATTTACTTTATTTGACTGTGGTTTCTCTGTCTTGAATCGATGAGGCTAGAGTAGTAATTCTGAGTGTAGGCGTGGTGTCTAGGCTCATAATTATCTAAGATTGCCCTTAGCCCCCACGGAGGATGGTAGCCGCGAGTGTATGTGACAGACGCACCGGTCTCTTAATCTACCACGTCCGGGTTAATACATGCAGAGGCGATAGTAGTTGCTTTCGAGGTCCCTTCTCACCTCAGTCCGCATCTCGAAGCATCTATGCCCCGAAGTAAACAGAAATAAATACAAGAGTTTGGTAATTATATGAGTAAAGGTTAGTTATACATGAAAACCAGGCCGGAGAACCCTCTCATTCATATCCTTCTCGTGTTAATAGAATCGTGCTAGGATATAATTTCACTTCATGTTCCCTGTGGATAAATATGATACCTAAGAATACTCCCGGGTGAAAGCTAAATCGCCATCCGTACGCTTGTGGATTATTCTGTTAGGCTTAAGGATCGCGAACACACTACAAGAAAAACACCTCTGTAGATACGCTTTGTTTACACGGTAGATACGTTTATTTCATGTCTATTGAAATATAGAGACGTTTTCATAAAGCGTGTTGGGGGCGTATCCGCATGGGCCGTGTCATATGCCTGTAGTGATGTATTTTAAAAGCGTGTCTAGCACATATAACGCGATTTATAGCGACGCTATATACGTATCTACAAACCTATACACGCTTTTATAGTTGCGCTCAATCACGTGTCTATGAATTTAGCAACGCTTTAAAGTGTTGCTATTTAGAACATTGTAAAAAAAAAATTATTCCCTCATGCTCTCAGCAAGTATTATTTGTGCAATTCGTAGGAGTTGAATCCGTGACCTCTTCATTTCATACAAACTCCCTTAACCAACTTATCTCAGGTGCAACTTTGACTAGAGTAAGGTATATATTTTTTTAACTCGTGCTATCCAAATGCATTGGCGTCTCTAGCATTCCAAATAGCGTGTTAAGAATCATCTTTAGATGAGATTACATACGCTTAAAGCGTGGCTAATATCGTATCACTTTGATGCGTTCTCAATATCACGTCATAAACGTGTTTACGTGGGATACCAACGGAATAAAAGTGTGTCTAGTATCATATAATTTCTCAATGCGTGTCAAGAAGCATCTTTACAGGGCTACTAGTATCAAAAGCATGTCAAAAACATGTTTATTCGGCTATTGACGATCAAAACGTATCTAATAACGTGTTAAATTGACACGATCTCGATACCGTGGCAAAAAGCGTCTTTAGGTGCTGATGTATTGACGTTTATAAAAGCGCATCTATAAAAACGTCTTTAGAAGGCTTTTTTCTTGTAGTGACAGTTGGTATGCTAGGTGCACCCGCTTGCTTAGTATCAATCGGTGTGTGCGGTTGTACTAATTAAGGAGATAATTTGTTCAAGCTCACACAGACACACACAAGTTGTCACGTGGTTAACACACACGCGCGCGCATACACACAAATTTATGGCTTCCTTCCTTTTTCTGTCTTAGTTATTTCACTTGGTGGAATAGGCGGACTAATTGAATCCTTTCTTTCACGGAATGAGCTGCCCTACCCAATATCACGTATTGTGGATGACACTATGCTAGAAAACAACTAAGAAGACACATGTTTACAGACCCTGATTTAAAACGCGTCTGTTTTAGCATAGTTCAGACTCGTGTACTCTGGACACGTCTCCAACGCGTTGGGAGCAGTAACGTAAGAGACACGGGACCAACAATACGCGTCTCATGTGACAACGGCTAGTCTCCGAGAGACGCGTGCAGTAAACCCGCGTCTCCTCTCAGCTGGACCGGACCCGAATTTTTTTATGAAATCCGGTTAGTTCGGCTCGCGTCCGATCCCCCACCCCCTTCCTCCCACGACCCCCTTCCTCCCACACAGTGTTCTGTGTCGCCAAACAAAAAAAGCTACGCACCCTCTTCCCCAACCTCCCTCGCCTGAGCCGTGGTGCGACGTGCCCCGAATCGGCGGGGCAGTTGAGCCTCCACCTTGCGCCTCCTCCTCATCGACCTGAGAGGCCGCGCCCCCACCTAGCTGGAGCAGATGCGCCTCCGTCTCGCCACGACTTCACGCCTCCACCTTGTCGACTCAAGCCGCCGCACCCCACTTCGCCGGAGCAGGTATGCCTCCACCTCGACCTCATGCCTCCTCCTCGTCGTTTCAAGCTGCCTGACCCCAGCCTCGTCGCAGCAGCGTCGGCGGCGAACGCCTAGGGTTAGGGTTTGGCGAGTGACAGGACTAGATGCGAGCAATGGGCTATGTCTTCTAATCTGCGCGCCGGCGTCTTCCTCGAGTCTTCCGCGTAGATCCGGGGTGTGGATGATGGATCTGAGGTCGGCGAGCAGGCGGGAGGCAGGGCGTGATCCACCACAACCGGCCCATCGTCGCCATGGACATCCACCACCTGCCGCCGTCGAGATCCGCGTGGTTCCCATTGACGAGTTCCACGCGGTCTCCACCCTCGAGCTTGACC